>CM042541.1:3122500-3280000 GCA_023630585.1 Cranoglanis bouderius
TTTGCTTCTAAAGGTGGCACAACCAGATTTTAAGTTTAAGGGGGCAGTTAGTTTTTCACATGGGTGATAGGTGTTGGATAACTTTATTTATTTATTTATTTATTTTTTTGCTTCAATAAAAATTATAACAATAAAAAGCATATTGTGTGTTTACTCAGGTTGCCTTTGTTTTATGTTGTATTTCGTTTGAAAATCTAAAACTATTTAGAATGAGCTATACACAAAAACAAAAAAATCGGCAAAAACTTTTTCACAGCACCGTAAACGAGGGCAAAAACAAAACAAACGCTAGGGGGCGCACAAATCCCTGTTAAAAGTTTCAATACATCCTATAAATATTTTGATGGAGCATATGGATGGCGTGGGGTAAATTTTCACTTTATTTCACTTCTCTTATCGTTCTCAATAACAAACATTAAACGTTTTTTTTTAAATTGGCAATAAAGTACTAAAAACGTAAATGTGTAGCACACGTATTTGTATTTACGACAATGTTGTTTCACTTTCTGTATCATTCGCGACCTCTCGTCACACTTTACGCCCGTTCTTTGCCATGGCAACGCAGCATTGGGAGTTTCTCTGCTTTTGATTGGTCTGCGTGTTGGCTGTCGTCACGAGCACGCAGGAAAGCGTACGATTCGAGAAAGCGGTTGATCAGCATTTTTTTTTTGTACCATTAACTGTAACATATCTGTGTGTTCTGTCCGCGTTTATTAGAAAAAATATATTTGATTTTAACATGGTCGGGGTTAAAGTAATCGGAAGCGATTCGGAATTCCAGCCGGAGCTGACCGGTGCCGGTTCCAGACTGGCCGTCGTGAAGTTCACCATGGCCGGGTGAGGACGAGCTGAAGTCCTGATCTGGGCCTTTAGCTTAGTGAAAGAACAGCGTCAGTGCTGCTTGCTACAGAACAGACACTGTGTATGAATAGCATTAGCATCGGCATTTATATTCTCTTAGCATTAGCACCTGTGTGCTTTTCTTACAGGAAATATCTTCGGCTAATCGCGCTAGCCCAGCAGCCTAGACACACAGTGCCGGTATGACTTAGCAAAACAGCGGTGATTAGCCTAGTTAGCTAAATTAGCTCTGTAGCGAGTTAGCCAAGTCGACTAGTTTAAAGCTGTTAATTTGGAAATATTTCCTTAAATGAGTGAAAACAAACAAAGGAACTTTGTTACAGTCTACTAGCATGACTTCACATTGCAGTGTAAAGCTACTATGAGTGAGTGAAAGAGGCAGTGTAGCTATAACATCTAACCCCAATGGCCAACTTTTATGCTTCTTTTCTTTACTAAATGTTTTGGGTTTTTGTTATCTAAATCACCAGGTGTCGCCCATGTGTCAGAATAGCTCCAGCTTTCACCACGCTGAGCAACAAGTACCCACATGTTGTTTTTCTTGAAGTCGATGTCCACGTTTGTCAGGTGAGAGGATTCATCATGGATGTGCTTTGAGGCCGTGGATTAATAATACTGTTCATGTTTGAAAAGCTTCTACATGTTTTCTGTTGCTTTTCTCGCTCTGACATCGTTTACCCCGGGGTCATACTGACCGTCTGAATCATCAGCACTTAGTGGTGATTAGCTGTCAAGTGATCTTAAGTCAGGCATTTTAAAGAATAAATGTGTTGAATCATGTGACAATGGATGCAGGGGATGGACTAGGTTACTTAGTCCGGATGAATCTTCTATACAGATACAAAGCTGGGCATCCCTTTGTTGGGATTTCCCTATGTAATTATTTCATCTTTCACTTTATGGATCAGAAACACACGGCAGTCATATTTCATATGTATGTTTGTCTTTTTTTTCTTGTCTGCAAAAGATCTCTGTGCTTTTGGTGTTCACAATACAAGCGGACCCGGTTCTCTTTCTTTCTGGACGTTTTACTATTGATTTGATGAGCTCTCAGACCACTTGTTGTTGACCTCATGACCTCTGTAGACCTCGGAGCCCACTGGATTCTGGATGATGTAATTCGAAACGGTTCAAAAATAGGATTTTTGCTGCAGAACCATCAAAACCAATGCATGCTTCATGCCACAAGGCCTACTTGTAACTATAAGTGGGTGGCAACAACAAACTTCACGAATACACTACATATAGTAGAGTAGTAATATAAGATATAATAGAACTATTATGATTCAGTCTGTACAGGATCTCGCAGAGTTTTTTTTTTTTTTTTGGGATTGTCGTGGCTAGAAACTCTTGATTTTGCTGCAGCTTTTGAAAATGCCATGTCACTTTCAGTTTTCACTCATGTTTGCGATGCTTAACATCTTTAGTGTGTTGTGTCTCGAAGGCTACAGCGGCAGCCAACAACATCTCCGCCACGCCGACGTTCCTGTTTTTCCGAAACAAAGTGCGTGTGGATCAGTATCAGGGAGCGGACGCCTCAGGCCTCGAGGACAAAATAAAACAGCACGTGGAGAATGACCCGGGGAGTAACGAGGACTCGGACATTCCCAAAGGATACGTGAGTGCAGTAGAAACAACTCTAATAAAAAAACGTGTTATTTATTTCGTGCTTTTCAATAAACCGAGAACAGGAGCAGCGTCAGAATGGAAGCGAATTTATTTATTTATTTATTTTAATGATCGGTTGAATTTTTAATCATTAACCACTTTTACTTAAATTTTTTGCTTGTTCCAGAAAAATATTAGTCAACATTCGTTGTAATTAGATTGACAGCAGACATGGTGTATGTTCTTGTTGTGTGTGTGTGTAGATGGATCTCATGCCCTTTGTGTATAAAGCTGGATGCGAGTGTCTTAACGAGAGCGATGACTGCGGCTTTGACAACTGCTTAATCAAAGACTCGTCCTACCTAGAGTCAGACTGCGATGAACAGGTACTTACTCAGGTTTCATATTTATACAAAATGGCTCACAATTATAGACTGATGTAATAGAGTTGTTAAAATATCGGTATTTGAGTTAGCCTTATAAAAGCTTGACACTGAGCAGGCTGGTTAGCATAACACTTAATGTTAAAATATCCTTTTTGCGATCATATACCGGGAGTGGGTGGTATTCAGTTCTGGTTTTGTTTTGTTTTCTTTTTTCCGAACTTGCTATTACAGTTATCCCATTTCTTAGTCTTGTGGACTTTATTTAGCCATGAGGGTGTCAGGATGTTTATACTGAGAGTTAGTGTGTGACTGAAATAGAAGCGAAAGTAAAACTGTAATCTGAAGCATAAAGTTTCTCCCTACTAGGAGCGGGTTCAGATTTAATGACGGTAGCTTATACTTAATGTCTCATATGATCCGTGGCATAACTGTTGATGGGCAGTTCAGTACTGTGTGATACAAACGATGACGCAGAGACTGTGTTCCTGACCTTTTCCAGTAGCCCGTTGGTAAAGACACAAGATTATGTTGTTTACTCCTGACTAACTGCTTCAGAGAAAATTCATGAAGAGGGGATTCTGTAGCTGAAATGGATTGTCAGCCCAGTGAATATAAAATGCCCTGAACTGCTTATTGCATGTTTATTGTATAAGTGCATATAGAGGTTGCAGCCTTCAAGATCCTGAAGGTTGTGACCAGAAAAGTGTACCAAAGATATCCGAGGCTGAGTCTAGTCTGTTTATGGCCGTGTGTTTGGCTAGCGCTCGCAGGACTGTCATCAGAGTGTTCATCACAGACACAAACCTATTGTAATAATATTTTCTGTTGTGCTCTCCGATTGCAGCTCCTCATCACAATCGCCTTCAGTCAGCCTGTAAAGCTTTTCTCCATGAAGCTGCAGGCATCAGATTTGGGTAAGACACTCGGTTCGTCTCAACCTTTTTGTACATTTTATCATTCTTAGTTTGCCAGTTTTTGGCATGGTTCAGTCACAGTCTCAGTGCGGAGGTGTCCCAAACTTCACAACCTATTTTTTTACATAGGTACCATCACAAATTGTGGCCATATCCCTACATACTTGATCATGTCTTGGGTGTTTCTATAGAGTATGTCAAGGGTCCTTGCTCTTTTTAATGGTACATGCTATCAACTAAAACGCAGGATTCAACTGATCTGTTCAGATTTGAATCGTCGACTAACATACACCGGGGTTATGGATGTTTGATGCACACCAGTTTGCTCCATCTGGCCTGAAATTGTATTGGAAACCGAATAAGTAGAGACGATGCCTCACTGGATTCTTCTTTCTTTCTGGTTAAACAAGGCTATAAGTAGGGCAAAGTTGTGTAGTGTAACCCCAAGCTTTAGTACCACTTATATCACATTAGTTTCTACTTGCATCACAATACTATTAAGTATTTATTTCTCCTGAGTTTAATTTGGAAAATGCTTCTGAAATCCAAAGTAATGTCGCCTTAGTCTTTCTCTTGGAGTCATAGTAGCTTTATTTGAACTGCTGAACAGTATTTTGCTGAGGGTTTTTTTTTGTTTTTTTTTTTGTGTGATTGTTGCTTGATGCTTGATTTTGCTGTGTTTTTTTTTTCCTTCTTTCAAAATTTGGGATGCTACGGAGCCCATGAAGTGACCTGTGCAAAAAAAAAAAAAAAAATCACAGACTTTCGCATGTGCACGAGGAACTTTAAACAGACCGAGAGCATGGATGCACATGAATTTATAGAGATATATTTTAAAGTTGTCCTTCAATACAAAGACATTACTTCTGTTCTTGCTTCCCGACGTAGGTATGTAATCACAGAGCGACATGACACAAAGGGAAGACAGCTATACACACACCGGAAACTTTTCGCGTGCGCACGAGAAACTCTGTGATTTTTTATTTTTTTTATTTTTTGCACAGGTCACTTCAGGGGCTCCATAGGATGCAATTTGCAGAGGGTTTTTTTTTCCCCCCCAGAAAACTACTTGAATTGGCCAAATTGCAGTTGCACGAAATTGTTTTACACGGTCTTTCACAGTGTGATATTTGTTGGTAAATGCGACCTTTTAGCTGTACTCGTTCAACGCACGTGAATCGAAGACAGCTTTGGCTGAATGCGCGTTGTGATGACGTCATATGAATCTGCAGAAAATCTGCAGTAATTTGGAAAAATTGCAAGCTCCTCCGAATATTGCGGAGTTTGCTTGCTATTGCATTAATTTCTGCGATTGCGAAATCCTGGAGGGACTGTCTCAACAGTCTTTATGATGGCGACAGAATCAAGCAAGGGGAAACCGAGAAAGCTACTCAACAAGAGCCACTGAAACAGTATGAGAACACCAGTCCAGTGAATTATCTCGATTAGAATTGGTTGCAAATCAACTTGTTCACAAAAGTTGTGTATAGTCTTCCCTTTTGAGTATCACTATTAATTTTAGAGTTTACTTCTGTGCTATCTCTCTCTCTCTCTCTCTCTCTCTCTCTCTCTCTCTCTCTCTCTTCATTTCCTCAGCTCAGGCGCCAAAGTGTGTGAAGATCTTCATTAATCTCCCTCGCTCCATGGACTTTGATGACGCCGAGAGGAGCGAGCCGACGCAGACTCTGGAGCTTACGGAGGAAGACTACAAAGACGAAGGCCTCATCCCTCTCAGATACGTCAAATTTCAGAACGTCAACAGCGCCACCGTACGTTTCTCTTTCTCACCTTTCTATCACACTCTAAGCTGAAATTTTATTTTTATACCATTTCTATGCGGTTATATTTTACAAAGTTTTTACCGAGTCTACTCTCAACACTAGGAGAGTGTTGTCCCCTAGTGCCGAGATGCTGAACAACACATCCACATCTTTAGATTTGTCACATAATTTAGTGTTTGTGTTATCGTTTTTCACCTGTATATTTCTAGCTGTTCATTAAGTCAAACCAAGGGGACGAGGAAACGACAAAAGTGAACTACCTGACATTTATAGGAACCCCAGTGCAGGCCACAAACATGAACGACTTCAAACGGGTAACACAGCCTCGCACTCACAGATGACGTAAAATATCAGTTAATCAGTGTAATGCTGTGTCTGTGTATGTCTCTGTGTGGTGATTTGGTGACAGCAGCAGCATTTAAAGTGGCTTTGTTTTGTTTTGTGAAATGTAGGTTGTAGGGAAGAAAGGAGAGAGCCATTGAGGAGGGAGACTGGACAAATACAAGTGCGCTGGAACTGTTTCACAGCTCTCATCAGAGAGTTAGAAAAAAATAAAAATAAGGGTGAAGAAAGAAAGTCTCAATCTGGACATTTTTATCTACCATACACCCAAAACCTGTAAATAAAGTAAATCCTTTTTCAAAGGCATCATGACTATTTTTCTCTGTTGTACATATTCAAATGCATCTGATTATTCAATTCAATTAATGAATTCTATTCACTTACAAATTTTGTTCAAAATTCCACTATGAAAAATGACTGAATAAATTACAACATCTGCACTGGTTTTTAATCCCACCCATTTGACTGGGGTCAAAGGGTCAAAATTTCTCTCTCTTGCCATATTGTCACCTATGCATAAATTCCTGTTTTGGTAGGACTAATTGTGATAATTGGGGGCCCAAACACAAAGTACTAGAAATAATATTGACTGGATGGGCTATATGAGTTACTTGTATTAAATATATCCCAAAGCTTCAACTGTTTTATGGCATATTTTGCGTGTTGTTACTTAAGCTGAGATAAACAGTTAGGATAAATAGTCAGGTTAAAATTCTTGCAGTGTACACTATATGTCCTGACCATATGATCATCACGCCCATATGTGGTTCTTCCCCAAACTGTTGCCACAATGTTGGAAACACAATTGCATATAATGTCTGTATGATGTAGCATACAGTACAATTTCCCTTCACTGGAGCTAAGGAGCTCAAACATGTTTCAGCCTGACAATCCCCCTGTGCAAGGTACATGGTTTGCCAAAGTTAGAGTGGAAGACCTCAAGTGGCCTGGACAGAGCTCTGACCTCAACCCTATTGAACACTTGGGATGAAGTTGAATGCTAACTGTGCTCTTTTTTAGAGAAAAAGAGTTTTCTCTAATGTTTATGATGTTGCTTACTAAAGCAGTTCTTAATAATGAAAGATTATCTTTATGTATGTAGGCGTAGGGGCATGTCATGTCTTTCATGTCCAGCCACTTACGTAATGGTGTGAGGAATGTATTCCTGGGACGCAATCCCAATTGATCATCGTTTGAATGCCACAGCCTATCTGATTATTGTTGCTTTATTATTGCTGGCCACGTATGTCACTTTATGGCAACAATTTACCTGTCTTCTATGGCTAATTCCAGCATGACAATGCACCGTGTTACAAAGCAAAAGTCGTCTAAAACTGTGTCCATGAACATGACGGTGAGTTCAGTGTAGTTCAATGGCCTTCCCAGTCACCAGATCTGAATACAAAGAATCGGCTGAAGAATAGAGGCTATTCTGAATGCAAAGCAGGCTGAGGTTATACCCAGTACTAGTTTGTTCCTAATAAAGTGGAATGATGTATGGTATGACTTATACAGTGGATATAGAAAAGAATCACCTCCCCTTTAAAATAATCACATTTTGTTGCTTTTCAGCCTGAAATGAAGACGGATACAGTTTTTGTTTTATCCAGCTGTATTATAACACCAACATATCAGGAAAAAAAAAAAAGAATCACTGAGTTGGAAAAAGGATCACCCCCCTCCAAAAATGACTTGTAAACTCAATAAGGTGTAGCTTCTCAATGGCACACAAAGCCATTTGACTTTCAACTGTGATCAGCTGTGGTCATTTTGGTCATTTTGCTTTCCTGGAGCATTTTTCAGTCCTTGGTAGTGCAACTGAAGCAAACAATCAACTATGGGTAGCAAGGCACTGTCAAAAGATCTCTGGGATAAAGTTGTGGACAGGCACAAGTCAGGAGACGAATACAAAAAAATTCAAAGCCTTTATCAATGCCTAGAAGCACAGTGAAGTTTATTATTAAGAAGTGGAAGATATTTGGTACAACACAGACCCTCCCTGGATCAGGACGTCGCTCCAAACTGGATGAAAGAGCCAGGAGGAAACTGGTCAGAGAGGCTACCAAGAGGCCTACAGCAACTCTGAAGCAGTTGCAGGAATTTGACAAAGAGTGGTCATTGTGTGCAGGTGACAACAATATCACACATTCTCCACTAATGTGGCTTGTATGGGAGGGTTGCAAAAAAAATAAGCCACTCACGACTGAGCTTTGCCAAAACGCACCTTGAAGATTCTGAGGCCACGTGGAAAAAGGTGTTATGGTCAGATGAGACTAAAATTTAATTATTTGGCCTCAACACCAAACAATATGTCTGGCAGAAATCCAATACAGCTCACCATCCAAATAACACCATCCCTACAGTAAAGCATGGAGGTGGTAATATCCTGTTATGGGGATGTTTCTCTGCAGCAGGGACTGGAGCACTTGTCAGGACAGACGGAAAATGGATGGGGCAAAATACTGTCAAATTCTTGAGGAAAATCTGCTGCCCTCTGCCAGAAAGTTGTCAATGGGAAGAAGGTTTACCTTCCAACATGACAATGACCCAAAGCACACCCAAAGGTGAATGTCCTTGCATGGCCTAGTCAGAGCCCAGACTTAAACCCCATTGAAAATCTGTGGAATGACTTGAAGACTTCAGTCCACAAACGGTCACCATCAAATTTAACTGAACTTGAGCAGTTCTGCAAAGAAGAGTGGGCAGATATTGCAAGGTCTAGATGTGCAAAGTTAGTAGAGACATATCCCAACAGACTAAAGGCTGTAATTAAAAAATTAAGGCAAATTAAAGCAAGGGGGTGATCCTTTTTCCAACTCAGTGATTCTGGTTTTTAATTTTTTTTTTCTGACATGTTGGTGTTATATCTTTCACTTGGATGTTATAAGTTGCACTGAGTAAATACAGCTGGATAAAACAAAAACTGTGTCCGTCTTCATTTCAGGCTGAAAAGCAACAAAATGTGATTATTTTAAAGGGGGGTGATTATTTTCTATACCCACTGTATGCCTTGCCTTTCTAAGAGAACTGGGTGAAATGTTAAATCTTTGCTAACCTTGTCTACATTTGTACATTTAAATTAAGAAAGTTAGACAGTTTAATGTACAGTGAGTGTGCAGATCATTTGGAGTTAATATTATGTTTATAGAGCACAGATCATTTTAGGGTTGTTTCAGTCAAACCCAGTAAAGAGGAAGCAATCCCTTAAAACTTGAAATGGATCTTGAACAGAACAGTATATTATCCTGATGCAGATTGTATTAGGGAAGAAAAGCTCAGCTTATATGGTAGTATTGGTGAGTCAGATATTTTCTGGTGCATTTATCAGCTCATGGTTTTCTCTAATTATTTTTGTTGTTTCCCCTCTATGTATAAAACCACTGCAGTTACGGCCTTGGCCACATGGTGGCAGCAAAGCGCTGAGGTTTACTTCATGTTCATTCTAATTTTCATTTAGTTTGTCTTATCCGTCAGTAAATTTCTCTTCTCAGTAGATGCATCTAACTCAGGTCCTGGAGGCTCACACCCCTGCTTTGTGCTTTCTCTCTTTTAACCACAACTTCAGACTATGAAAGCCTTGGTCATTTAAATGATCAAGTTCAATCAGTTGTTAGTCCCTCGGGATTGATACAGTATCCATCCATCCATCCATCCATCCATCCATCCATCCATCCATCTATCTATCTATCTATCTATCTATCTATCTATCTATCTATCTATCTATCTATCTATCTATCTATCTATCTATCAAGATCACTGTGGAAAATTGTCACCCTGCTGTATCCTTTTTGGAAATCTACATCAGTCAATACATGACAGGAAAGTGTTGCTGCATCAGAAAATATACGAGCCTGTCATGTTACTCCTACCAGGGAATGAGAGTGGGGTGTGTAAATTTGGGGGATGAATACTAAAATATTCATCAAATCCTGTAGATTTCATAATGAGGATAGAAGTATAGGTGCTTCTGTGCTTTTTCTGTTATATAATGCCATTTCCTCTGGAGCATTATTCAATATAGCAGTCTTAAATTTTCCCTCTGTGTTACTATGAATCTATGCTTGTGTTAATAATTTTAGCCAGTGCATTTTAGCCAGTGACTATTTCATAATTCAGTGTTAATATGTTAACACCTAATTATGTTACAAGGAAAAATAAAAACAAAGTGAAATCAAACGTCCCAATTTTTATCCCAAACAGTCTCTCCAGGATTTAGCTATTTTGTGATCGCAGAAATTAAGGAAACACCACAATTTTTCAAAATTACAGCAGATTTTCCACAGATTTGGGCCAAGACTCGTTGCGTGACGTTATCACAATGCGCCATGTGATTCACGTGCGTCAAACATGAGTACGGCTAAAAGGTCTCATTTACCATCAAACATCACTGTGAAAGACCGTGCAAAACAATTTTGTGCAATTGCAGTTTTGCTAATTCAAGTAGAATTGAATTATTTATTTATTTATTTTTTAAAAGCACAAAAAAATTGCAAATTGCATTGCAAATTTTGAAAGAAAAAAAAAAAGCCGCAGCAAAATCAAGCATTTTTGGCCTCAACAAACACAAAAAAAAACTCCTGTACGGACTGCCCAAAGCTCCCAATATTGCATAGTATTTCAGCTTTTTGCTGTTTGTTTTGTTTTTGTTTTAATTAACCTAATGTAGGTTATTCTTACCCAGAATTCAACCTGCATGTGAGAAATGCTCATTAAAAAAACAATGTCCATATGTAAAAGAAAGTCAATAGAAAATTCAATTAAAAACCTTGACATTAGACAGTGGGACAAATAGCACATTTGTGTTTATTCAGGTTTCCCTTGTTAAAGTTGAGTATCATTACAGTACAAAAGCTCATTACAGTGCAATTATGTACAAACATTTTGCAGCTACAGGCTTTATGATTATAATGTTGTGCATTATGATTAAATACAGTTCACAGTGTATACAAAGTGGTAGGGTGTGATTTAAAGGAATCTCTATGGAGTTTACACTTTACTCATGTGTACAAGGTGGGAAAAAAAAGACATGGCATGTGGAGGGGGAGGGAATGGCAGCAGTATGAAACATATAGGATATTGAGGATCAATGTTCAAGGAGGTTTATTGATAATACCAAAACACAATCCACAAGTCAGAGTCATTCATATAAGCAGTCAAAAGGTCAAAACAAGTAGGCATGATATTTCAAAACAGAAGGTAGAATCAAAAGAGTAGTCAAGAATCAATGTTTGAAACACAAGATCATCTGTACCAATATACAAGGCCAGGAGCTTACTCAGATGTTAAGTTATGGCAAGACTTCGCAACAACAGTATACATTTGTAAGCCATAAGTACTCAGGAACAGGAAGTAATCAGCAAATGTCTGTTGAGAATTCAGGGGAGAGAGACCTCTGCTGATGGGGAGGTGTAATATCCCTGGCTGATGTGACAATATGTATCTGGAAGAAGTCGATATTTTGAACATACATGCTCATAATATTACAAATCATAACATTATCTAGTAGGATGTAACCTGGTAACTAGTGTTAATTAGTTATGTTAGTCCATTCCCTTGGTTACTTACTAGTGTTAGTTTTGATTCAAGTGATCAAATTAAAATTACAATCAAAACAAATTATGATCAAAACCTTAGTTGAGAAGTTACCAAGTGTTTTAAAACACGTCACATGTACAGTGCATTAGAATGACGTTTGTTGTAGCTGAAATTCAGTCGTACAGAAAGAACAAGTACAAATAAACATGCAGTACTTTTTCAAATGCATATTGTGATAATATTGTGAACTGTGATATAAAGTTAAACAATTATCATGTGACACCCAGACATCCTTATGATGTGCAAGCAGTAGAGGAGAAATCAGTGTATAGTATATAGCATAGAGCACAATTAGACTACATGATTTTTTCCCCCCATTACATTAATGGACTAATTTTGTATTATTACAATTATTATTATTACACATCATACTTGTGGCAGTTACATAATTAAAAAAAAAAAAGAAAAATAAATAAATAAATAAATCCCACAATGCTGATCATCATATATTTCTTCCATTACCTTGGAGCTCTTTTGATCATGATCGCACCCCTCATCACTGAGCAATATGGGGGAAAATCAGCTTTATACTTTGGAATATAGCATTTCACATTATTAATACTGATTTCAATTATTGTGGTTCTCCCAGCATGCTAGGTTTAATTTACATAAGATGCCGTATAAAAAAAGAAATGCAGTGGGTATACTTGTTGGTCTTGGCTTGAGACATGAAAAAGAGGAACTTCAATTAGATATGCTAGTAGAACCACTTTCATCAGTGTTCAGGGAGCAGCGCATAATTAAAAATTGCGCAATGTCGTGCAAAATAATCACATGATGATTAAATACCACACAAACAAACAAGAAGGTGAAAAATAATTTTTGGCCTACAGAGTGAAAGTTAATTCATTTCAAGAGTATTTTACATGTAATTGCCATACACAGTTATTAGTCCTTAAAGAGCTACAGCTAAAGATGATTGTACAGCCAGGTCCATAATTATTTGGACAGTGACACAATTGTTGTAATTTTGCCTCCGTACACCACCACAATGGATTTGAAATGAAGCAATTAAGATGTGATTGAAGTGTAGTTTAATTCAGGGGTTTAACAAAAAATATTGCATTAACCGTTTAGGAATTACAGCCATTTATTTTCTTTTGGAGTCCCTCCATTTTCACAGGCTCAAAAGTAATTAGACAAACTAACATGATCATAAATATTAGGATTATTTTTAATACTTGGATATCAATGACTACCTGAAACTGGGAACCCATGGACATCACCAAATGCTGAGTTTTTTCCCTTGAGATGCTTTGTTAGGCCTTTACTGCAGCTACCTTCAGTTGCTGCTTGTTTGTGGGTCTTTCTGCCTTCAGTTTTGTCTTCAGTAAGTGAAAAGCAGCTCAATTAGGTTGAGGTCATCTGACATTTAAGGACATTTAATTTATTTGCCTTAAGAAGCTCTTGGGTTGCTTTCACAGTATGTTTTGGGTTCTTATCCATCTGTACTGTGAAGTGCTGTCCTATCACTTTTGCAGCATTTGACTGAATCGGAGCAAAAAGTATAGGTCTATACACTTCAGAATTCATCCTGCTACTTCTATCAGCAGTCACATCATGAATAAACACCAATGAGCTGGTTCCACTAGCAGCCATACATGCCCATGCCATGACACTTCCTCCACATGTTTGACAGATGATGTGGTATGCTTTGGATCATGAGCCATTCCTTTCCTTCTCCATACTCTTCTCTTCTCATCATTTAGGTACAAGTTAATCTTGCATCAGATCTGGTCAGGCTTTAAAAAAAATAAAATAAAATAAAATTTAGAGGTCTAATCTGGCCTTTCTGTTCTTGAATGTTACCAGTGCTTTGCATCTTGAGGTAAACCGTCTGTATTTACATTCATCTTGTTATGACCCGTAGGGTGAAGGAGATGAGCAGGATGCACTTGCAGGGGAAAGTGTTCAGTTTATTAGGAACAAATGAAACAAAACCTTCAAATGAAACATCAGGGTTAAACACATCTAAAACTATTACTAAACTAAACTAAACT
The DNA here is from genome assembly GCA_023630585.1 of Cranoglanis bouderius. Classification (NCBI taxonomy): domain Eukaryota; kingdom Metazoa; phylum Chordata; class Actinopteri; order Siluriformes; family Cranoglanididae; genus Cranoglanis; species Cranoglanis bouderius. Next base: position 3,135,988 of record CM042541.1, read on the forward strand.
AAACTAGAAGGGTGATCTGGAAATCACGAGAACAAATTGCACAGTTAAACACATCTAAAGCTATTACTACACTAAAGCTAAACTAGAAAATTCATCTGGAAATCACGAGAATAAATCGCACGGTACTAAAAAGGTGATCTGGAAATCACCGGAGCAAAGCACACGGTTAAACACATCTAATCTAAACTATAATAATACTCCACCCCGAAGCAGAGACGGAGTGGCATATTTAAACACAAAATAATCACGTCCAAATCAAAAACAGCTGAACCCCCTCCATGAACAAATGAGGAGGCGGAGACATGACACGAACCAAAACAAACGCACATGGGAAAACACAGGAGGTGGAGACATGACGTAGACCAAAACATAAGCACATGGGGGAACATAGGAGGCAGAGACATGACGTGAACGAAAACATGAGCACATGGCAAAAGTAAACAAAACGTGAGTCCATGAATGAAACGTCCATCGGAGAGTTTTTGAATGGCGCTGGAATACGTGCAATGGAATGCGGAAGTATGCCACTCGCTCCTCCTTGTTGAGTAGCGAGCGCTAGAGAAGGGAAAACCTAACAGAGCCCCCCACCCCACCCCCCAAGGCGCGGCTCCCGAAGCGCCGCAAGTTCCATCCACTTTGGTGGACCTGGGCCCCTGGGCAGGATCCTGAACTCTGCCCTCCAGCACCTGAGGCTGGTTATGTCCAGTGTCCCGTAACCAGAGCAGAGCGTGTCGGGTTTTCCTTGAGAACTTGGATGAGAACTTGGACGAGAACTTGGACGAGAACTTGGACGGATTCCTGGTCTGGATTTCGGAGCTGCGCGTGACCTGGAGCTTGACCTGGAGCTTGACCTGGAGCTTGACCTGGCGCTTGACCTGGAACCAGGATCGGAGTTGGCTCTGGAACCAGGATCGGAGTCGGCCTTGGCACCTTGGACGGATGCCTGGTCTGGATTTCGGAGCTGCGCATGACCTGGAGCTTGACCTGGAGCTTGACCTGGAACCAGGATCGGAGTCGGCTCTGGAACCAGGATCGGAGTCGGCTCTGGAACCAGGATCAGAGACTGGCTTGGGAACAGATTCGGAGAAAGGCTTGGAAACAGATTCAGAGAAAGGCTTGGAAACAGCCTGGGAGAAAGGCTTGGAAACAGCCTGGGAGAAAGGCTTGGAAACAGCCTGGGAGAAAGGCTTGGAAACAGCCTGGGAGAAAGGCTTGGAAACAGACTTCTAGACAGACCTGGGAACAGTCTTCGAGAAAGACCTGGAAACAGACTTCGAGAAAGACCTGGAAACAGACTTCAAGAAAGACCTGGAAACAGACTTCGAGAAAGACCTGGAAACAGACTTCGAGAAAGACCTGGAAACTGACTTGGAAACAGACTTCGAGACAGACTTGGAAACAGACTTCGAGACAGACTTGGAAACAGACTTCGAGACAGACTTGGAAACAGAACAGAGAACTCGGTTAGACCGAAAACCATAGACAAAATCAAAAACTTGTTTGGAAACAGCATTGGAAATTAAATTGGAGACAGGGCTGGAGACAGGGCTGGAGACAGGGCAGGAGACAGGGCAGGAGACAGGGCAGGAGACAGAGGAGGAGACAGAGGAGGACTCTGGGTTGGAAGCGGAGCTGGGAATCAAATCAGACTCTGAACTGAGAAGGAGAGCAAACACCCATCCAGAAATTAAACCTATGTAGCTAGCAATGAAATCAGGAACTGGACTTGGAACTGAACTAGGAACTGGGCTAGGACTAGGAACTGGACTTGGAACTGGACTTGGAACTGGACTTGGAAGTGAACTAGGAAGTGAACTAGGAACTGAACTAGGAACTGGACTAGGAACTGAACTAGGAACTGGAATAGGAACTGAACTAGGAACTGGACTAGGAACTAGACTGGAACTACGAACGGGAGCAGGACTGGGAACAGGACTGGGAACCTGACTGGGAACAGGATTGGGAGCAGGACTGGGAACCTGACGGGGAACCTGCCTGAGAACTGGCTCAGAGATTGGCCTTGGAATAGGGCAAAAATCTGGACATGGACTTGGACATGGATTAGAATTAGGGCAGGAACCTGGACATGGACTTGGACATGGACTAGGATTAGGGCAGGAACCTGGACATGGGCTTGGACATGGACTAGGATTAGGGCAGGAACCTGGACATGGACTTGGACATGGACTAGGATTAGGGCAGGAACCTGGACATGGATTTGGACATGGACTGGGATTAGAGCAGGAACCTGGACATGAACTAGCTTGAGAAGAGGTCATCCCATGGACCTCAGACATGGACAGGGCAGGTGTGGAGGTTTCTTCTCGAACCTCTGACGAGAACACGGCTTGGGCGGAGGTCTCCTCGTGGACCTCCGGTGTAAGCAGGCCAGGAGAGGAGGTTTCCTCTTGAATCTCTGACTGCTGCTTGGGGCTAGAGGTCGCCTTGTTAACCTCCAGAGGCAGCTCCACTGTGGAGACCTTCTGCTGGGCCTCAGGCTGGAGCTCGGGGCTGGAGGTCGCCACGTTAACCTCCCTGAGCAGCTCCGCTGTGGAGACCTTCTGCTGGGCCTCAGGCTGGAGCTCGGGGCTGGAGGTCACCACGTTAACCTCCTTGAGCAGCTCCCTTGAGGAGACCTTCTGCTGGGCCTCCTGCTGGAGCTCGGGGCTGGAGGTTGCCATGTTAACCTCCAGGAGCAGCTCCCTTGAGGAGACCTCCTGCTGGGCCTCCTGCTGGAGCTCGGGGCTGGAGGTCGCCACATTAACCTCCCTGAGCAGCTCCGCTGTGGAGACCTTCTGCTGGGCCTCCGGCTGGAGCTCGGGGCTGGAGGTCGCCACGTTAACCTCCTGTGGTAGCTCCATGGAGGAGACTTCCTGCTGGGTCTCCGACTGGAGCTCTGAGGGAGCCCTCCTGTGGAGCCGCTTATGCACCCGCCAGCTGCCCTTGAAGCAGCCTTGGGAGCAGAAGTAGCTGCTCCTGACTCCCTGGTTCCTGCAGGTGGGACACTGCAGGATGGCTGGTCGGGTGCATCCCTCGGTGGCACACTCCTGGGTTTGGGGATGAGAGGTATAGGCCGCCACGTTAGCCCGCTTACTCTCATAGTACTCCAGGAATGTTTGACCAGGTCGGTCGCCCAGACGATCCTTCCCCAAAAATGTCCTGAGGCCGGGTTGGAAGTCTGGGCTTCCGAACACCTGGACCAGTAGATCCACAAAGCCCAAAACTGTTTGGAGCTGCGGGGATCTACTGGTAAGGTGAAGCTTCACCCATTGGCGAGTGGAGCCGACCAGACGAGAGAGGAGGAACCCCAACCACTCTTCTTCGTCCGGTTTGGGGTCCTCCAAGCTCAAAAAATAAAGCTGCGCCTGCAAAATGTAGCATTGTGGCCAAGTGGAAAAACCGTCGTATTCATCTGGAGGATAGATGAAAGTCTACTGAGGAAAAAACATAGAATTAATTGCAGGCATCTTAATTGTAGCGTGGCAGGGCGTGGCGTGGCGTCGCTTTCCCCGCTGCATCCATTTTTTGGCGGAGTATTCTGTTACGACCCGTAGGGTGAAGGAGATGAGCAGGATGCACTTGCAGGGGAAAGTGTTCAGTTTATTAGGAACAAATGAAACAAAACCTTCAAATGAAACGTCAGGGTTAAACACATCTAAAGCTATTACTAAACTAAACTAAACTAGAAGGGTGATCTGGAAATCACGGGAACAAATTGCACGGTTAAACACATCTAAAGCTATTACTACACTAAAGCTAAACAAGAAGAGTGATCTGGAAATCACGAGAACAAATCGCACGGTACTAGAAAGGTGATCTGGAAATCACCGGAGCAAAGCGCACGGTTAAACACATCTAATCTAAACTATAATAATACTCCGCCCCGAAGCGGAGACGGAGTGGCGTATTTAAACACAAAATAATCACAAGTCCAAATCAAAAACAGCTGAACCCCCTCCATGAACAAATGAGGAGGCGGAGACATGACACGAACCAAAACAAACACACATGGGAAAACACAGGAGGCGGAGACATGACGTAGACCAAAACATAAGCACATGGAGGAACATAGGAGGCAGAGACATGACGTGAACGAAAACATGAGCACATGGCAAAAGTAAACAAAATGTGAGTCCAAGAATGAGAAACTCTCCATCGGAGAGTTTTTGAATGGCGCTGGAATACGTGCAATGGAATGCAGAAGTATGCCACTCGCTCCTCCTTGTTGAGTAGCGAGCGCTAGAGAAGGGAAAACCTAACACATCTCTTGTCATCTTTTGATTGTAGACTTTGACACTCTCCTCCAGAGTGTTCTTGACTTCGCTAGATGTTGAGAAGGGGTTTTCTTCAACAAGGAAATAATTCTGCATTCATCCACTTTAGTTGTCTTCCGTGGTCTTCCAGGCCCTTTGGTACTGTTGAGCTCAATTATGCAGTCCTTTTTTAAGAGTGTACCAAATTGTTGATTTGGCCACTCGTAAAGTTTCTGCTATCTCTCTGATAGGCTTGTTTTGTTTATTTAGCCTAAAGCCTAATGATGGCCTCCTTCACTTGCATCGACACCTCTTTGGGCTGCATATTGTGAGCTCCCATGAACAGCCACCAGATGCAAATTCAATGCTTGGAATCAACTCCAAACCTTTTATCTCCTTAATTTGTCATGAAATAATGAGGAAACAGGCCACACCTAGCCACGAAACTGCTTATCAGTCAATTGTCCGATTACTTTTGAGCCTGTGAAAATGGAGGGACTCTGTAACAAATGGCTGTAATTCCTAAACGGTTAATGCAATATTTTTGTTAAACCTCTTGAATTAAAGCTGAAATTCTTCACTTCAATCACGTCTTGATTGCTTCTTTTCAAATCCATTGTGGTGGTGTACAGAGGCAAAATTACAAAAATTGTGTAACTATCCAAATACTTAAGGACCTTATTGTAAATAACAAAAAATGTTAATGTTTGTATAATGAAACCAGGTATGGGCAATACTGTCTCAGGTATATGTTCAACAAAATTATTTTTTTAGTTGTATTCAAATCACAATTAAAAAAGTAACAGTATCATGCATACCTCTTGCTGTACAATGCAAATGAACAAACGCTCTAGCTCTTCTAGTTCCATAAGAACAAATTTTCTTGTGTGGAATACGTATTTGGGATAAACTGTCCAAAAACTGCCAGTTTGAGCTGAATTAAACTTTGTTCCTTCTGAAGGTTTGACTGTTCTATCACTCAATGACAAGGCTGTTTGTAATATACACTAAAAGGATTTTCTTGAAAACCAATGCAGAGATGGATGAGGCGTTTGAAGACAACAAGTAAATACAGTGTAAGAGTTACACTTATAGGACAAGTTCATAGACATGGGGAGAAGATTAAATTAGACTGTAGGGAAGTGTTTGTTGCAGGTAGATATGGGCCACCAAATGCTTTAAAGCCCACTAGTGAGTGGTCAAGACCTGAATGTAGGTCAACACACCATGCAAAGAATGAAAGAAAGAGAGAGGGAGGGACGAAGCGTTTTCAGTAATTAGTCTCAGCATGTGGTGTTGGGATAGATGTGAAGCACAGAGGCATGCAATCTATTGATTTATAGAGCACAGTATTCCATGCTACTCTACTCTGCATGTGGGTTAAAGACCCCAAAACTGTTTGTATGTTCAAACTTTTTTTTTTTTTTTTCTTACCTAAGTTTCTTACCTAAGTTTCTTACCTAAAAAAACATCCTTTGCATTTATCATATAATAACATGCATACTTTAGAAAATCCTTGATTTGCATATTTAGAATCTGTAATTCTACAATATTCCTTAAAATTGCATTTGGACATCAATCCATCCATTTTCCATACCGCTTATACTAAGCAAGGTCACTGGGAGCCGGAGCACAAGGCTGGGGACACCCTGGACAGGGTGCCAACCCATCACAGGGCACAATCACACACACTCTCACACATCTATTCACACACTATGAACAATTTAGAGATGCCAATCAGCCTACAATGCATGTCTTTGGACTGGAGGAGGAAACTGAAGTACCCTGGAGCCACGGGGAGAACTTGCAAACTCCACGCACACAGTGGCATTTGGACATGCAATATCATTTAGCATTAATATTGCAGTGACTTGGCAGCAAGGTGCACAAGACACTGAAATCTAACAACAGGACCTGGTGGTAACACTGGACCAAGGTACTCACATCATTTGCCATTCCTAAGACCACCTGACCACCTGTGAGTCCTGCAGAGACCTTGCATCCCTGAATTAAGGTCTGGTAAGTTCTCTCTCTGAATGCCTAAGTTTGAATTTGTGGACTTTCCTCTATCACTCACCCTGGGACTTACCGCTCCCTATGATAGCCATGGGTTCTCCCCAAGCGTGTAACTGTGCAGTGTGAGATATATGAGAAGTTTAGGTTTATGTATGCTGTATACCAGCAGAGCTTGTGAATGTGTGAATGACCTGGTGATTCAAGAGCACCCAGGTTTAGAAACTTCTAAAAAGCTTGGTGCACTTCCCAGGCTATTGGTCCCCACAGAGGTTTCCCTCCTAGTAATCGTGGGGCAAGCAGTTTACAAGTCAACTTGGCTCAGGCTTCAGCAAAGGAATGCAGTGGAAGCTCGGGGAAGGCACCACTGCCATGGCTTCCAGAGGTTCATTGCCCACCCACAACCTCTACAGGGTATTCTGACCACTCTGTCTCTTCGCCCAAGGCCTGTGCAGAGACCTCAACTGCTTTGCCCAAGGACACCATTGTTACACCTCCTGCCTACACTGACAATGTCGTCATTCCGACTCTTACCAGCACAGAGGACATTGTTGGACATAAGGACATTTAGGACATTGAGGACATAACAGCCTTATGCCCATGCCAAGGATGGGGTTCTGTCACAGTTTCCTCTTGCATCATGGTTCCCATGGCAAGGAGTTTATGCACTTGGCTCCTGTCTTATCAAGCTGTACGTTACAGTGACATTTAAAAGCAATAGATAAAATGCCTTTTCATTCTGTCTTATTCATTCTCTCCCATTTAAGGCTGAATTGATTGAATCTCCTAAATAAATGTTTTAAATGTGTCTTACTTAGATTTTTATTTAAATTGAGATAAATAGATTTTTAAATGGTCAGTTCTCTGAGTAGCAATATAGTGTTCAGGTTACTGAGAATATTCCCAATATCAGGCTCAAAGATAAACCCCCACCCCACCCCATTCAAGACTGAATCCAGCCATCTGCTGCTATGCAGCTCCTCTGTGATATCAATCAGAAGCTTTTTTTAACATAATGTTGGCATTTTGGAACAATTTAAACCAATGCACCATATATTCCATTTTCTACACTAATCACAGTCATTGATGTCACAATAATAACATCAATTGTGCTTTCACTTCCTCCATTCATGGTGGAAAAACATAACAGCACCGTGTGTTCTGAATGGCAGTAATCCAACTAGCATTTACGGATAGTTAAAAACGTCCGTTGTCGTAGTACAGTGGCATGAATTCATAATCATTTTCTATGCAACTGCCTTTCTCCTTCTCTAGAGCAAATACATTTATCTAAAGCACCCCCCAAGATTGTAATTCCTTTATTTTAAATTATATAAAGCGGTACTGCAATTAAGTAGTACTGCTGATATATTTGAGGGTCACAGCTCTTTCTATAGACATACCTATTTCTATTTCAGAAGAACAATTCATGCATTAACATCTGGAATAGTGCTACATCTGGATTTCGATCGAAATGAGGATTAGAGAAGTGTCACTACTTCTATATAAATGATACTAAAATAAGAATGAATCTATTTTTAAAAAATAAGCTGTTTGGCGCATTGGTTCGAAGAAATAATACACTGTTAGCTTACTACTGCACTGTAGCTTTCATATAAAGACAGGAAATAAAATATATTCCATTGTCTACTACATAAACATTAAATACTGTATGTGTGTTTTAATACAGTGGGGGAAAAAAGTATTTGATCCCCTGCTGATTTTGTACGTTTGCTCACTGACAAAGAAATGATCAGTCTATAATTTTAATGGTAGGTGTATTTTAACAGTGAGAGACAGAATAACAACAAAAAAATCCAGAAAAATGCATTTCAAAATAGTTATAAATTGATTTGCATTTTACTGAGTGAAATAAGTATTTGATCCCCTATCAATCAGCAAGATTTCTGGCTCCCAGGTGTCTTTTACACAGGTAATGAGCTGAGATTAGGAGCACTCTCTTAAAGGGAGTGCTCCTAATCTCAGTTTGTTATCTGTAAAAAGACACCTGTCCACAGAAGCAATCAATCAATCAGATTCCAAACTCTCCACCATGGCCAAGACCAAAGAGCTGTCCAAGGATGTAGACCTACACAAGGCTGGAATGGGCTACAAGACCATCGCCAAGCAGCTTGGTGAGAAGGTGACAACAGTTGGTGTGATTATTCGCAAATGGAAGAAACTGTCAGTCTCCCTCGGTCTGGGGCTCCATGCAAGATCTCACCTCGTGGACTTACAATGATCATGAGAACGGTGAGGAATCAGCCCAGAACTACACGGGAGGATCTTGTTAATGATCTCAAGGCAGCTGGGACCATAGTCACCAAGAAAACAATTGGTAACACTACGGCGTGAAGGACTGAAATCCTGCAGCACCCACAAGGTCCCCCTGCTCAAGAAAGCACATGTACAGGCCCGTCTGAAGTTTGCCTGAATGATTCAGAGGAGAACTGGGTGAATGTGTTGTGGTCAGGTGTGGTCAGATCTCTTTGGCATCAACTCAACTCGCCGTGTTTGGAGGAGGAGGAATGCTGCCTATGACCCCAAGTCATAACACCATCCCCACCATCAAACATGGAGGTGGGAACATTATGCTTTGGGGGTGTTTTTCTGCTAAGAGGACAGGACAACTGCACCGCGTCAAAGGAATGATGGACGGGGCCATGTACCGTCAAATCTTGGGTGAGAACCTCCTTCCCTCAGCCAGGGCATTGAAAATGACCTTAATGACTTGGAGAGGATCTGCAAAGAAGAGTGGGACAAAATCCCTCCTGAGATGTGTGCAAACCTGGTGGCCAACTACAAGAAACGTCTGACTTCTGTGATTGCCAACAAGGGTTTTGCCACCAAGTACTAAGTCAAAGGGGTCAAATACTTATTTCCCTCATTAAAATGCAAATCAATTTATAACTTTTTTGAAATGTGTTTTTCTGGATTTTTTGTTGTTATTCTGTCTCTCACTGTTAAAATACACCTACCATTAAAATTATAGACTGATCATTTCTTTGTCAGTGGGCAAACGTACAAAATCAGCAGGGGATCAAATACTTTTTTCCCCCACTGTAAAGAGCTAATACAAGGCAAATATGAAAAAAAAAATATACAGGAATAGCTGGGAGAGACGTACGAGTCAGCTTTTCAGCAATCATATTAAACACAAACACACACTTCTTAACATGACCAATATGTAATACAACCACATTTAATATAATATGGTTAGCTAACATTATGTAACAGTTTTTGAGGCTATTTTCATATTACTCACCTGAAATACAGGAGAGAAGTGGTGAGACACGGAGACATTATCAAGTTGCTGCAGTTACGAGAGAAAACCAGTCATAATATTGAGTCACAATATAAAATATGGCATTGGTACAATCACTCAAAAAAACACCGAATAATTTAATGTCTAAAACTTACTACTACTTTATGGCAGAAATTTAAACCATGAATTATCATGTGATGAATTAGTTTTTGACATGTGGGGTCAGCTAGTGTGAGCCAAATAAAAAAATTTAAAAAATAGTCATGCAAACTGAATAAAAATGTTTAATTTTTTGTTAAGCGCAATAGTAGCAGGAATGAGCCGTAAATGAGTTAGCATTTTTGCACTTCCGGTTCTAGTTTTTGGTTAAATGCCTGAGATAAGGTCTGTGGTTAACACAAGCTCAAGATATTTTCACTTTTATTCTACAACATAAAATACATCAGTAAAAATCCCCACTTGTGATTTTTTTCAAACTTTTACGTGTCTTGAAAAAGATGGTTGCTAACAAGCGGCTAAATGGGACTGCAGGTTGTCGAGGACATTAAACGTCATGACGCTGAACAGGAAAACTCAGCTACTACAGCCTCGTTGTGTTTATACTCGCACTCTTGCAAACTATTCCAACTCAAACTTTCCAATTGTAGTGTTTTTTAAAATAAAGATTGAAAGAGTTGTCAGAAGCGTGATGGTGAAGTCATGCAAGTCATGGTGTTTGTTTGTAGCCTACCATCAGCTTTTTCCTTCTGGCGATTGTATTTAGGCTTCACAATTCATAAAAGTTGTGTTCATTTGTGAAGATTATCTTAATGAACAAAACGTGTCAGAATCATAAACTTCTGTTGGTCACAGAGCTTCTTTTCAGCAATAATCCAAAACCCAATGGAAAAATCCTACTGGAATTTTCATCAAGGGATGAAAATTGCCCCCTTGATGAACGCTGTTAGGGTGATGCTAACTTCCGAGCTGACCTACAAAAATGCATCGTCCCTGCAGGGAAATATTCCTTTAATAACTAAATCTTAAACATCTCACAGAACATACTGCACATATGGCACATGATGATACGTTAGCTTTGTATCTTTCCTGTGAATCACATATGTTAGCACCTATTCTCCAGTTAAACATCCTGAAAGAACATTGCTTTGACAAAAAAACAACAACAACAAACTCTGGAACGTTTATGTGAAATCTGACAGCTAGTTTGGTAACACTGTTGTTGTTAAGTTTTTCTCTGTCTTGGTCTCATTTTCTTTCTCAGATTTGTACGTTGTCTTTTTGTACCAGTCTTGAGTCAGAGACCTTGAAGATGAGACAACTGTACACATCTGTCAATGACAAAATGCTACAGTATGTGCAGATGCAGATGTGAGTCATTTGGCTCTTCTTCTGAAATTGTAGCCAGCTCTGTCATCAAATGCAAAGACAATAGTCCAACTTTAGAAGCCTCTAAAATGTTTTGTTTAGTCCTACTTACTTTTCAGAAAGGAGGATAAGGAATTTGGGTCAACAATGGCCCAAATAGGTCAAGGTATTTTTCAGGCCAATAATGCAGGGGTCTTATGTGTGATTTTTAGAACCTTTATTTGCAGCTGTGCTCTGCATGACATTGTGTGTGTGTGTGTGTGTGTGTGTGTGTGTGTGTGTGTGTGTGTGTGTGTGTGTGTGTGTGTGTGTGTGTGTGAGAGAGAGAGAGACTGTGTTGAACTCTGTGTACTCATATATGACTCTGTGTCATAATTTGTGACATTAAATCCACGCTAATTTATACCAATATACATTTAATACAAGCACCATCCTTCATAGGAAACCCTTAATAATTAGCATCATTGTTATCTCCATGGTTGTTTGCTGGGGTTTTAAGTTATAAGATGTCACTTTCGCTCTATCTGTCTCTTTCTCGGTCTATCACTTATGATCAGAATAGCCTGAAAGAGAAGCAGATTCACCACTGTGAGAGAACAGATTTCTAAGTTTTAGATTGCCTGTAACAAAATGGTACATCAGAGAGCATTATCTCAGCTTCAGCAGCTGAAACTTTGTACTTTATAAAGCTAAACCAACTGGCTGTATGATAGGTAGCTTTGAATAAATGTTTGTTGTGTTCTTTGGTATTCACGTCTCTCTAAAATGTGGGTGAGGAATTGTGTTTAGTTCATATCCTATGATCCGCTTTACTACAACCCCAATTCCACAAAAGTTGGGACGTTGTGTAAAATGTAAATAAAAACAGAATGCAATGATTTGCAAATCTCATAAACCCATATGTTATTCACAATAGAACATAGAAAACATATCAAATGTTTAAACTGAGGAAATTCTAGGGGAAAAAATTATGTAATTTTGAATTTGATGGCCCCAACATGTCTCAAAAAAGTTGGGAGTCTTTCAGAAGTAAAGATGGGCAGAGGTTCACCAATCTGCGAAAAACTGCATCTACAAATTGTGGAACAATTTCAGAATAATGTTCCTCAACGTAAAATTGCGAAGACTTATCTCATCATGAATATCTCATCATCTACAGTATATAATAACATCAAAAGATTCTGAGAATCTGGAGAAATCTCTGTGCACAAGGGACAAGGGTGAAAATGAATATTGCATGCCCGTGATCTTCGGGCCCTCAAGTGGCACTGCATTAAAAACAGGCATAATTCTGTAATGGAAATCACTGCATGGGCTCAGAAACACCTCCAAAACTCACTGTCTGTGTTCACCGTGCCATCTACAAATGCTGGTTAAATCTCTATCATGCAAAGAAGAAGCCATATGTGAACATGATGCAGAACGTCACCGTCTTCTCTGGGCCAAAGCTCATTTAAAATGGACTGAGGAAAAGTGGAAAACTGTTCTGTGGTCAGACGAATCGAAATTTGAAATTGGTTTTGGAAACAACGCCGGCAACGCCGCGTCTGATAAACTAAAGAGAACTAAAAAGGAGAGGGACCGTTCGGCTTTTTATCAGCGCTCAGTTCAAAAGCCTGCATCTCTGATGGTATGGGGGTGCATTAGTGCCTATAGAATGGGCAGCTTGCACATCTGGAAAGGCGCCATCAATGCTGAAAGGTATATACAGGGTTTAGAGCAACATATGCTTCCATCCAGATTCCATCCCATCTTTACTTCTGAGAGACTCTGCCTCTCTAAGATACTCTTTCTTATACCCAATCATGTTACTGACCCGTTGCCAATTAACCTCCAGCTGTTTCTTTTTAGTAACACTTACTTTTCCAGCCTTTTGTTGCCCTGTCCTAACTTTTTTGAGACGTGTTGTGACCATCAAATTAAAAATTACCATATTTTTTTCTTAAAATGGTACATTTCCTCAGTTTGAACATTTGATATGTTTTCTGTGTTCTATTGTGAATAACATATGAGTTTATGAGATTTGCACATCGTTGTATTCTGTTTTTATTTACATTTTACACAGCGTCCCAACTTTTTTGGAATTGGGGTTGTACATATATTTGTATATTGTAAAAGATGAATATCTGATTAGGATTCTGTGAACATTTATGCAAACAGAATAGCTCATCATGTAGTGCACTGCTGCCAATCAGGCCATTGAGAGGCACTGACACACACACACACACACACACACACACACACACACACACACACACACACACACACACACAACCATTTAATTCCTGCCAAAAAGGCAGTGGGCCAGAAGGAGCGCTGATTGGCCATTAAATTAAAACGAATATCCTCACAAAAACTGTTATGTTGTTGCAGCCTCATGTAAGCTGCAGAGATGTAAGTAAACAGAGATTTTGAGGGATTCTTAACTCTGCAGGCATTAATAAAACAGGAAAAAGTTGGGAAAACTAACCATTACAGTACATACACTACTATATGTAATTCATGTTCTCCATATTAGTATTTATGGAACAGTGAGAAAGAATATTCATGCTGGGCATTTGAATGATTGTTTGTTTGAAATCACAGCCTATTCACTACCTAGTGCATTCTGGGTCATCATTTTGTCAACATCATGAATGCAGTCATGTAACCTCACTATTCAGTGTGTCATTCGGTTGTGCAGAATACCCATAATGGGCATTGCAGATGCCCTCTCTCATAAGGATTGCAGATGCTATCACTTTCCAAAATATCTCGCAACACACTCTCTCTCACAGGGATCACAGACACTCCCACTCAGTCTCCCTCACAGACAACAGCTCTTCTCTTTCTCTTTGTTGCTCTTTGTAGCATCACAGCCTTATTGTCTTTTGCTGCGTGGAGAAAAAAAAAAATTGGATGCCTCCATGAATGTGTGTGTTTTTGTTTGCTCTGTACTCTGTCAATAGCGAATAGCGTTAGAAACAAGCTATCCAGTGGACAATAGCGAGTAGCATTACTAAAAAGCTAGCCAGCTAATGTTAATGATTATCTTCTCAGAATTAGTACGGTCAATGTTATAGCTTTAACCAAGTATCGTGTCTGTATATTCATTTATCTAAACCAATACTGCTACAAACTAGTTTAAAAGTTGGTGTACTTTACACTGTTCACAGTGTGTGTGGCCATGATGATTTGTCATCAGTCCATAAATAGGGAAAGAACTGGCAGTTGAGAAGACTATCCCAAGTTGACGAGTTGGGGAATTACAACTTCAACTCGTCTTGATCCACTTTATCTCACCCTCCCCCATTCATCCCAACCGGCTCCCTAATTCATCCCACCCCTCTTCCCCAATTCATCCTAACCCCTTCTCCCTATTCATCCTGAGCCCTCCCTCACACATCCCACTTCTCTTCACACATCCCAACCTCCTCCCTCATCCATCCCAATCTCCTGCCCCCCATTCATCCCAGCTCTCTCCCTCATTCATCATGATCTCTTAAAACTGGCCACTACACCATAACTGCTGCCTCTACACTGTGTGCTACCGCAACTCTTACAGATCCCATAATAGAAAGAAATCAAGCATACACCACTACTGCAGTTTACATCCTGATCCTGATACAGCAACCCTCAAGGCTACAGACTCATTATCCTATGCAGGCCCTACTCTACCATCCAGAAACCCACCAGGAGTATCAAGCTCCTGATTCATCTTCATCAATTGACCACCCAGCATGATTAACCTTCCTCTCTACCTACAGATAGAAGTAGGTAGAAGAGGACTCAGCTAGAACAGGATGGTCTCCCCCTACTGAGCCTCATTTCCTAGGTATATTCAAGGGAGTTTTTCCTTGCCTGTCAGGCTAACTCATTGGAGGTTAAGGCACAGTGATCTCTAGGACCTTTGTGGGACAATTCCATCACAGAAGCACCATAAAGTAAGTCTTCCCCTGGTGGCCATATTCACTCCCCTTTCTCCTCAAAACCCCCTTTTCTACCTACACAATATCATCTAAAACACAGATCTCTCACAGAAATCAAGTTTTGTCTCTTCTTCAACTCCAGAACTGCGTGTCTTTCCAATCTGCCAAACTCATGTTCTTGGGTAAGGCAAGCCTTTAACCCAGGGGATACTTACCACAGCATCCTTAGTGCCCTTTGAGGACTTGAGAGGTCAGGCAGAGTCATTTCAGGTGCAAACAGTCATGTGACGTGATCCGGTGAGGTGCAGTGGCTGATGGGAATCGTAGTTCTGCGCCAAAGTCAGCATAACCATGACACATGTACAATATATAAAATACACAATGGCAATGCATTTAGGTCCATGGGAATCATTAATTTATTTATTCATCTTTAATAAGTGCTTTATCCTGATCTGATCTGGGTAGCGGACGATCCATAGCCTATCCCTGGAACACTGGGTACAGTGCAGGAATACACCCTGGATGAGATGCCAGTCTATGGCAGTGCAACATGCACACACACATTAACACAAGAGGCAATTTAGAGTAGCCAATCCATGTTTTGAGAGTGCTAGGAAACCCATGCAGACACACTGAGCCCCACAGTGATTCTTCAAGGAAACAAATTTTGTCAAATGATATTTCATTAATTCAACTCTGTCATTCTTCTTTCTTCAGTTTTTGCTTTTATTGACAGAAAGCAGTAGGGACTGATGATGCATAAACTACTGTACTGATTGAGTCAATATCTGGTCTTAGGGCTGTATTTAGAATCAGCGACATAAGTTTCATCAATATTTGTATAGAGAAAATTATCCGTATTCACAGTCTGTTTACCCAGGTGGTAAAGTTGATTTTCTGGGCGACCCATTCAGATGATTAAAATTAACTGTTTGTGGTTCACGCCTCCGAGGTTGCCAGATTTTTTCTTGAGTGGAAGTGTCTGAAACAGGGGGTTTCAATAGTGTCTAAACCACCGCCTTTTAAACACAAGCATTTGCCTTTTAGCTCAAAAAAATAGAAAATGCAGACTGAAGAAGTAGATTGCTGTCAGCTGTAATATGATGTAATATATAAGCAGGGGATAAAATAAAAAATAAATACAAATAAAGACTAATATGATGATATGTAAATCAGAACATGGCAATCATTCAGATTAACATATAATAGACATCTAGTATATCGCTGCATGGATAGTCCTAGTCATAATTATCACATTAATCACTGCAAATTTGTCTTAATTTTATCATTATGGCTTCCACTCTCATTATAAAATAGGGGTGGAAATGCTGTATTTACTGCTGAGAGTTGTGCGGTCATTGTGCAGGCCATGATAAAACAAAAAAGCAAAAAAACAAAACAAAAAAACAGACACACCTCTGTTTTTGGTCCTCTCCACCCCATGCACACTCATGCACAATTACAGTACTGTGCAAAAGTTTTAGGCAGAACTGTGTCTGGTTCTGCAAGATGCTCAATAAAACTTACCAGCTCATTTCCTTATAAAACTGCACTAATTGTACCGGAGACTACTATTTTTATTTTTATTTTATTTTATTTTTTTGTCACACCAAATATTTACTTTGTTTCATTTACTACTGTTTATTGCTCTTTACAGTATTTTTTTTAAATGTAGAAACATTTAATTTCATTATTTTGAAGGCATTTTTGCTCTACAGCATTTCTTTGCATGTGCCTAAAACTTTTGCAAAGTACTGTGTGTGAGAAGTGTGTCTGTCCACAGTTACGCATGAGGTCTGAATCCCAATGTGGGCAATTTCAGTACTAATTCGTCACTGCATTTGTGCGAAAAGTTTACTGCAAAAATATTCGGATACATATCAGTTCGTGAAATATGTATATATAGATTTTGAAATAACACAAGCTTGAATATGAGCATGAAAATGTATGTGTTAAATATACAGTATGTTAAGTACATGTGACAGGATGTTACATGTAGGTAAGTTATTTTAATACAGTACAATATGTACAATATGTGCAAGAAGTGTACACACACATCTCTCATACAGATATCATTTGCTTAGTCACACACACACATGAATCATATGCTTAGTCATATACATTCTCATCATATGGCTGTTCTGTGCGTGTGTATGTGTGGGCATGAGCATGTTGGAGAGGGAGAGAGAGAGAGAGAGAGAGAGAGAGATCCCAGATTTTTTTTTTGTTTGTTTCATGCTGATAATATAAAAATAGAACAAATAAATAAATAAATATAGATAAGCCTACTTGTTCAGAGGTGTTTCATTTCTTTATTACTGCAGAAAATACAACGAATAAATAAATAAATATTGATACTTGCTCACCAGTGTCTCATTACTGCAATCACACATGCTCTCTCTCTCTCTCTCTCTCTCTCTCTCTCTCTCTCTCTCTCTCTGTCTGTCTCTCTCTCTCTCTCTCTCTCTCTCTCTCTCTCTGTCTCTCTGTCTGTCTCTCTCTCTCTCTCTCTCTCTCTCTCTGTCTCTCTCTCTCTCTCTCTCTCTCTCTCTCTCTCTCTCCAATAACTGCATATCAATGGCACTTCTCCTCGTGGCCACATTACCACTTCAGGTGCACATTATTTTTCTAATAATTCAATGGCCCGTCGTCAGTTATTACCTATTTCTGGAAAAATCGCAGTTTTCTGTCATTTTCTTTTGTTGTTGTTAGCGCTGTGTGCTGTGGTGGACAGTAGGTTAACTTTTCCGTTATTTCACTTAACTTGGCGGAGTGATATGGAACTGTAATGTGGTCAAGACCTGACTGGAACTACTTTTGCTGTGCATTTACTATAAAATAATTGAGAACATCTGTCAGCCAATCAGAATTCAGCAGCGCTGTGGAATAAATACGTAATAAATTAACATGTTGTAACAGTAATAAATTAATAATATGCCGGTCATTGCATAATCAACCACTTTTAATGGACAACAGTCTTTTCTGTCTTTTAAAGCGTCACAGGGTATATAATGTTCACAATATGCTAACATCCCACAGCAGATCATAAGTGCGAGAAATTATTTTTATTTGGAGAAAAAAAAAAGACAATTTTATTCATCTTCATAACATATTACATAATATATTTGATACCCTATTCTAAAGAAAACAATTTCTGATATCAGGGGTCCAGTTAATGAAGGTTTTGGACTGTGTGTGTGTGTGTGTGTGTGTGTGTGTGTGTGTGTGTGTGTGTGTGTGTGTGTGTGTGTGTGTGTGCACGCACATTTAAAGGTCTATTCTGGCTGTTGTGCAGCAAGGACGTTATTGAAGAAGCCACATTGCGTTCTGCCAGCTGAGGCCCGCTACTCTCTCATGACTGCTCACTCTCCCTCTTATCCATGTCTCCTTCGCTTTTCCCACTCCATAGCTACAGGGATTGCAGATCTTTCCTCTCACGTTTTTTCAAATTATGCCGACTTTCATCATGGTGCGCGTTCTGACCTCCACCTTTCCCCCTCTCTTTCATGGTTCATGGTTCTTTTTTTTTCCAAGAGTGAAAGCACTTATTCCAATCTGTAAGAGTTTCCTAAAAGCAAACACTATTTTGTTTTGGTTTTTCCACTCTGCCATCCACAGACTACACAAAAACTTTAAAACTTTATTCTGTTTGGTGTGTCACATATGAGTCCACTATAAAAACCTATTACAGTACTGCGCAATGCTATTTGTCAAAGATGATTCTGTCATTCATGTCATTCTGTCTTCATGGAAAGCAGTGGAGACAATAACACAACACCGAGGGCTGTCATATCTGAGTCAGTATCAGGTGTTAGTCATAAAATAAAGACAACAACAATTAACAGGGTGTGTTTGTGAGAATGGAAGCATTACCATTTGAATGAAGAAATTCAACCAATCGTGTGTGAACCGGATATTTACATAGATTTTCATTTAATACAAGGATCACTCAAACAGCTAACAATGGATATGTCACAGTCTTAAGTAATATACTGCTAAATAATAAGTATCACTTGAGGATTTTATTTTATTTTTTTTTTCAGAACAAAAGAGAGTGCACGCTTCTCCAGTACAGGAGGGAAAAAAAGCATTCATTAGTGTTTCCTTGATAAATGGCCAGCTGCTGATAGCCGATCCAGCTGATCCAGTCTATTAATTACCATGATTACACTTTACCATGAATACCTTTATTTTCTTTTTCTCCTCCTTTAAAACACAAGGTGGAGGGAGTGTTTAAATAATAAATAATGCATTACGCAGGAGAGAGCGCTTCGTCTTCACGAGCAAGATAATGAATATTTTCTGTAACACTTATCTCAGGCTGAGATTAATTGACTGCTGAACAAATCAGTTCGGTGCGCAGGAAGGCCAAAAGACTGATCGCTTTGTCTCAGTGGCACAAAAGAGCTTTTATTGTGGCCAGGTTGATCTACAGAAAGAGGAAATCCTTAAAGAAATCCTCTAATCTGCTAGATTAGAGGAAAATGCCTATACTATACTATACTATGCTATACTATACTATACTATACTATACTATACTATACTATACTATACTATACTATACTATGCTATACTATACTATACTATACTATACTATACTATACTATACTATACTATACTATACTATAGGGATCAATATACCAGAGTTATCAGAGACTAATATGTTTTTTTTTTTTTTGTTTAATTATATTAAAAAGATTTTCCACGAATATGTTGTATGATAATACATTTCAATTCACAGCACATAAAAGTTGTAATTGATTCAATTTTAATTAATAAGTTAATTATATCAACTTAATAAAATGTTTTAATTATTGGTTAAAACAGTTCTTGGTAACAGACTGAACTACTGTACTAAACATTAATTCCTATATAACCATCTCTCTCTCTCTCTCTCTCTCTCTCTCTCTCTCTCTCTCTCTCTCTCTCTCTCTCTCTGTCTCTCTGTCTCTGTCTCTGTCTCTCTGTCTCTCTCTCTCTCTCTCTCTCTCTCTCTCTCTCACACACACACTCTCTCTCTCTCTCTCTCTCACACACACACACACTCTCTCTCTCTCTCTCTCTCTCTCTCTCTCTCTCTCTCTCTCTCACACATTATCTCTCTCTCTCTCTCTCTCTCTCTCTCTCTCTCTCTCTCTCTCTCTCTCTCTCTCTCTCTCTCTCTCTCTCTCTCTCCTAATTCCTTTCTCCATCTCACCAGTGGGAAACAGGCTCTGCATTTTAGAAAATATAAAGTAGATAATTAGGAAATCAG
Organism: Cranoglanis bouderius; assembly: GCA_023630585.1. Taxonomy (NCBI): domain Eukaryota; kingdom Metazoa; phylum Chordata; class Actinopteri; order Siluriformes; family Cranoglanididae; genus Cranoglanis; species Cranoglanis bouderius. The sequence continues at coordinate 3,156,046 of CM042541.1, forward strand.
GGAGCGCATTAATTACGTGAACATACACAACCAAGGTGCAGAGAGCCACTATTTGCTTACCTTGTCATTATGCAGAAAATATATTAGCTAATTATTTTGAATAATGCAATTAAGATATGCACATTTAGCATAATTTTCCAAAATGGAAACGTAGAATTCAGCAAAGACGAGCAGGCGCACATGTGATCAGTAATGGGAATGAGAGAGAGAGAGAGAGAGAGAGAGAAAGAGAGAGAGAGAGAGAGAGAGAGAGAGAGAGAGAGAGAGAGAGAGAGAGAGATTAACACACACACACACACACACACACACACACACACACACACACACACACACACACTAGGGCTGATGATGATGTGGTCAGAATTTTTTATTTATTTTTTCAACACAGTCATGTTTGATATAAAAACCCAGGTGCAAATTGTCTAAGTGGATAAATGTTCAAATCCAGGTGCTGCATGTCACTTAAGTACTTTAAGCAGGTGAAAAAAAATTCAAGAGGAAGGTATTTCTACATTTTGATATACTGCTTAAGGCTGAAAGTGATCCCCTGGATTCTTCTTCCTAGACAGATAAATACGCAGACAAGCATGAAAGAACCTGTTACATTTGCCCTATTATATATCAGTTATTCATTAAAAATGAATTCATTACATATGTACAAGAACATCAGTCAAATCTTTCTCTAGCTAGAAAAACGTATCTATATTCAGTTCTATCTATTCTATAATATATTCATAATTCATTGGAAAGCATACATGGAGGAGGAACAAGTACCATATTATTGAATATATATTTATACATGATGTTTACATGGTACACACACACACACACACACACACACACACACACACACAGAACTGAGCAGAGAGTAGTGCAGGTGTCCCAGAGGTGGGTTTGTCCCTCCTCTGGAGTCTGACAGTGCCATCCATAACTGCCAACCTAATGAGCTGCAGCTGTCTACTGCACTAAAGAGAGACAGAGAGTCACTGGGAGGAGAATCAAGACAGATATTTATAACTTATCCTGTTAGAGTCAGAAAATAATTGTGGCTTGTCGAAATAAGCAACATTGATCAGTAGCCAAGTTCAAGTCCACTACTGTTATTGAACATTACGGAAAAACACAAGATTAAAATTGAGCTGTTTAAGATTGAATTTGAAATCCCAGATACCCTGTTCATAAACATTTCCCATGTGAGTAATATGTGAGCACATGTAACATTTTTTTTTTAAATGAAAATAAATGTCGTGTAAAAAATAAAAGCATGTGAAAATAGATTTGTGTGTAACCACACTTGAAAATAAGTTAATCCTGTGTAAAGGATTACTGTACATGTGAAAGCAAATGAATCATGTGTAAAAAAAATCCCATGTGAAAGAAAACGTAAGTGTGTAAAGAATCACTGTGTCACTGAATCATCTGAAAATAAATGAATTGTGTAAAAATTCCCATGTGAAAGAAAATGAATTGTGTGCGTTAAAAAAAATCACGTGAAAATATGTTAATTGTGTGTAAAGAATTGCTGTGCAATAATCACATCTGAAAATAATCACATGTGAGAAAAAAAACAAACTGTCTGTAAAAGACCACGTAAAAAAAAAATTTGTAAAAAAAACCAAAAAAAAACATCATGTTTGAAAATAAATTAATTCTAAAAAATCACACGTGAAAGCAAATGAATCGTATGTGTGTGTAAAAAGTCACGTGAAAACAGATGAATCATGTGAAAGTCACATGGAAATAAATGGATTGTGTGCAAAAAACAATCACATGAATATAAGTTGATCATGTGTAAAGAATTACACATGAAAATACATTAATTCTGTGTAAAAAAAAAAAAAAATCAGATGAATTGTGTTAAAAATACATTTGAAAATAAATGAATCATGTAAAAATCACGTGAAAAGAAGTTAATCATGTGTAAAGAATTACACGTGAAAGCAAATGAGTCATGTATCAAAATCACATGTGAAAATACATTAATTCTGTGTAAAAAAAAAAAATCTGATGTGAAAATAAATTTATTGTGTAAAAATCACATGAATCACAAACAAATGTGTAAAATGAAAATAAATTAATTGTTTGTTTTTTTTTAAATCATGTGAAAATAAATGAACTGTTTTAAAATTCAACATGTGAACAATGTGAATTCCACATATCTGGAAAATATCTGAAAAATGCCATCTAAAACCAACGTATATAATTTCAGTGCTATGTCGTTTCTATAAGGGATGTACGCTCCTAACGCACACTGTTAGTTGTCATCAGTGAACACCTCATACTGACTCAGCAGCCCTCTCTGCATCATGCATCATCATTCCTATTGCTTCCTGTCAATAAGAACTTATTTTGAGAATGGTATTAATAGCAAAGAATGCTGGAGGCTTGTTTCATGATGATGCCTCCCAGTGATTTCAGAGTTTGTATATTCCTAGTAACTCACCTCAATTTAGCATCAAAATCTGTTACAGCGGCACGGCAGCCATCTTAGATCATCGTTTAACGAATCATCCAATCAGACGTCTTTGTCCTGTTTAAGGTGGACGTTCTGTTCTGTTGTTCTCTCCGGCAGCCTTATGGCTCGGCGCTACCTTAACAGCGAGGCGAGCTTTGCTCAAACTGACAGGAATTGGCAGGCAGCCATTTTGTTTTACGCATTTACATAAACGCCAAATGGCACCCTGCTTCCTGTGGCTCCTTCCAGCTCTTTCTTTTGAGCGTTCAGATTTGTTACAAACCGCTACGCTGATGAACTCGACAAAAAACACTTGCAATCTCAAGTGTATCTCGCCATACCTTAATTTAGCCGATTACTGCTAAATGAAGCACTGACTCCATATAGAGAATAAAAGGCCAACTTCCAGTGCACTTCCTTTTTGCTCTCTCTTTCTTTCATTACACCACCACAGGCAAAACATATGTGTGGTGAGAAAGCATTTAATTGAAAGAAAGCAAGTGCATATTTGCCTTCTCTCTTTTCAAACAACTGGAAGTCACTCTGATATCTATCTATCTATCTATCTATCTATCTATCTATCTATCTATCTATATATATATATATATATATATATATATATATATATATATATATATATATATATATATATATATATATATATATATAGAGAGAGAGAGAGAGAGAGAGAGAGAGAGAGAGAGAGAGAGAAATAGGTGCAAATGTGAAGAATGCTGAAGAAGTCACAGGTTCTGGGAAAGAAGAGCGTGGTCAACTGCCCAAATATCTTGATCAGTGAGTTGAGCCAGCCTCGGCTTTCATTTCTGTGAATATTATTGACACGAGAGCAGATATACACATACTATGTATAAGCAAATTTAATAAATAAAAAATCTGATTATACTGTGCAAACTCTGCTTCTTTTTTTGTCACTTGTTGTGATGCTGTATATTTCATTCAGTGGTATAATGTTTTCATGCTTATTACATTGTGCTTAAATTGTATATTTAAAACTACCATCTGATATGTAAGTATGCATTAGAGGATTTTTTTTAAATGAACAGTTGTGTTCATTTAAAAAATGTACTCGTTAAATGTATTATGTACAATATTAACTATTCACTGCATTTTAAATAACAGTTTATATATAAAAAAAACTATATATACACATAATTTTAGTATCTAATAAAAGTGGTGGAATTATGAGTAATATCAATTATTTAATAAAGCAATATTCATTGCATTTTTTTTAATAATAATTGATACTAAAATTATATATAATATAATATAATAATAGATACTAAATCATAAATACTAGTATCTTATTTCATTCTTATTTTATTTCATTCTCTTATTTACTCTGTATACTCATTTCCTCTTCGTTTTTGCCTTCTCTCCATTTCTCCACTTAAAAAGCTTTAATTCTTAGTGTATATGAGCATAGTTACTACTACTATCCAATTAATAATAAGAGTAAATATTATTATAATATTATACTTAATAAATAACATGGTTATTTATTAAGTAGTTATTAAGTATTATTAAATAGTTATTAAGCAGTAGGAGATATACAACCTTTCAAAGTAAATAATATTTATATTGATGCTTATTAGAGAAGATTAGTTATTAGTATAATCTTCTTTGATGCTGCATTTTCATTTTTATTATTGTCCATATTGTACAATAATATTGAAGACGGTGAATGCACAGGAAAGTATGGCTTAACCAAAAGGTGTTAAGTAAATAGCTTACCTTATCGACTGGGAGGCTCAAAGAAGTTCCCACATCCTGAACACTTGTTTGCTGCTTTTTTCTACATGAAGACTACAGGGAGTTCTTCTTCTTCTTCTTCTTCTTCTTCTTCTTCTTCTTTTTATTATTATTATTATTATTTACTTTTTATTAAGCCTACAGTATAATGGTATGGATAATATGTAAGTAATAAAACATAGTGGGCATGCTGTTATAGGAAAATAATCAGTGGCAACATTTAGCCCAGACCTCCGTTGAATGTTCAGTTCTGATTATTCAGAAAGTGTTGATAAATTTTCTATAACAGCTGCTCTGACAGTAGTTCTGGCTGCAAAGTTAATATTAATGCACTCATTCTAATATGTTATTGTTTCTTGACATAATATGTTGCCGTTGTTGTTGTTGTTATTATTATTATTATTATTATTAGTAGTAGTAGTAGTAGTAGTAGTAGTAGTATTTTGTTTTAAATGAATTCAAACATAGACATACACAGTGAAGTGTTCAGATAATATATTTCCAACAAGTTCTCATTGTCTAATACCTTGTTAATCTGTCCTATCAGGCACACCATTCTTTGTCTATCCTTTCTGGATGTGTGTGTGTGTGTGTGTGTGTGTGTGTGTGTGTGTGTGTGTGTGTGTGTGTGTGTGTGTGTGTGTGTGTGTGTGTGTGTGTGTGTGAGAACAGGTCCCAGAGGGTGAGATTTTGCAGCTGCAGACAGAGAGTGTGACGGCTGGCATCTGCTGGCCTAACAGCTGTAGAGTGGGCCTTATACACACACACATATGTCTCTCTCCCTCTCTATCTTTCTCTCTCTCCCGCTATCTCTGTCTATCGCTCAGGTGGTGAGGTTGTGCTGCTGTTTTCTGCTTTTGGCAGATGATGCATGGAGCAGCACTGAAAATACAGCACATGGTAACATGGTAGCAGCACCATAATTCTCTGGTTGGGTGTGTGTGTGTGTGTGTGTGTGTGTGTGTGTGTGTGTGTGTGTGTGTGTGTGTGTGTGTGTGTGTGTGTGTGTGTGTGTGTGTGTGTGTTTAGCGTGCATGCAGGTGTCATCCATGTATGTCATGTTAATTAGAAGTGACGGGCTGTTTTCAACTTCAGTCCAAAAGCTACATCAATATTTACGTAGGGAGCTCCTCAAGTTCCTCGTATTCAGAGTCCTCGTACTCATCTGCTTAAGTAAGATTATTCTGATTATGCAGGTAACCGGTGTGTGCCTCATGACTCTACGGCTGTCCGATCACTCTTGAGTAGAAGCATCCAAGACAGGGTTTTTCAATAGTGCTTTGCGTTTAAGCTTTAAAGTAGCACTTGATGCAGCATTTGATGGGCCATATAATCATGTTTTATGTTGCTGTTTTGATTTGTCAGATCACAGCAAAATCCCCAGTGTTGAATTAACACCTAGAGACATTCATATCTCTAGGTGTTAATTCAACACTGTCCAATTGTTGTCCAACATTTGTGTCCAGCTGGACATGCAGGTGTTAATTCAACACTGTGGATTTTACTGTGAATTAATAAAATAATGCCAATGTTCAGTGGCATTACAGTGTTACAGTGCTCTCCTGTAAAGAAAATTTGCCCAAGGTTTGAAGGATAGGCTGACCAAGCACTCATCTGCTACACATTTAAGCTAACCTTTCGTTTTCTTGTTTGTTTCTTTTCATAAAAAAAATTCTACTCTCAAGATAAACAATATCTCAGATTAAGATCTCCACTGATGTCTTCTGATATATTGGTTGCCTTTAAAATACTGTTAATTAATAGTGTCATATGTATGTGTTTAATATTGGCCTCGAATGGCATTCCATAGTTATTGGGGTTTTTTTTGCTTGTTTTTTTTAGTGTATATACAGCCCAAAACATAAACTTCAGTGTTCAATATTATGCTCACATCAACCTGTCAGCCAGTGCCAATGGACTTAATCCTGCTCCTCACTCACATCAAGGAAAATGGGCCTGAGTCTGAGGTCAGAAATGCACGTAACTGAGACACACTGCTATTTAACTCTAACTCCACCCCACGTGCATAACTCTTACGTAACTACGTAACCCCACGTGCATAACTCTCATGTAACATCAGAATAGAACTCAGGATTGGAGTTACATCTGCAGTCTGAATACAAATGTTCATAATTTCAGTATTAAATCCTCACTGTGCATGCTTACCTCAACACTGAGTACGGCCTGAGTGACCCTTTTTCTCATTTCATCTCTAAACTCTATACTCACATGCCTCACTCGTCTCTCTCCATTCTCTCTCTGCTTCCCAAAGAGATGGACAAGCAGAGAGATACAGAAGGGGTGTGTGTGTGTGTGTGTGTATGTGTGTGTGTGTGTGTGTGTGTGTGTGTGTGTGTGTGTGTGTGTGTGTGTGTGTGTGTGTGTGTGTGTGTGTGCGCGTGTTCAGATCTCTTTTCCAGCCTCGGAGGAAGAAGGCAGGAGTAATCAGGCAGCAAACCACTTCTGACAAACATTTCATAGCGCCCTGCTAATTTTATTTAGCTTGCAGGGAGAGTAGAGTGAGTGTGTGTGTGTGTGTGTGTGTGTGTGTGTGTGTGTGTGTGTGTGTGTGTGTGTGTGTGTGTGAGAGAGAGAGAGAGAGAGAGAGAGAGAGAGAGAGAGAGCGAAAGAGAGAGAGAGAGAATTACACAAACCAGCAAGTCCAAGGTTACATACTGCACTGAGTTATATATCTGGTTACGCACTTCAGGTCACTTTATGAGGAAAAGAAAAGAAATGGAAGAAAGAAGGTAAAATTTAATGAAGAGCAGTTTTTTTTATGAGGGCAAAGAGGAAGAGTTTACACTGATGCAGAAAAGATGATTTAGCCCACAACAAACAAATCAATCTATTAATGTCAGTAAATTAAGTGGGTAGATTGAAGATTGAATATGAAAAAATGAACTATGAATGCTATTAATTATATACCACAAGTGTAATTTTGTAAGTAAATGATCTACATAAGCAGATTTGAGAGAGAGAGAGAGAGAGAGAGAGAGAGAGAGAGAGAGAGCCTGTGATGTGGATTATTTTACATTAATCTAATGAGGGCAGTAATCAGACTGATTAATCAGTAATTAAATTAAATTCCCGAAAGTGGAAAGTGACGAGACTTTCCAAGCTAATCCTACTTCATTGCAGTAAAACAGTGGCGTACAAACTGTATCCTAAAATTAAATTACGAGATCATTTACATGTTAAAGCTCATACTGTATTTGTAAAAGCTTTACTGATGAAGCAACATTCATTGTGATTAATACAAATTAATGAGATACGGATTTTAGGGGGGAAAAACAATTGACTGAATTTCTTGCTGATCTGATTTAACAGCTCCTTTTATTGGCAATATAATAACTTGACATTATTGGAGAGTTTAGACTTCATTAAATTAAGCAGATTAATCTATTTGGTGAAATTGCTGTATTGGAAAGCATGGTGATGGAATACATACATGGGGGAAAAAAATGAGGGTGAACCCAGACAAAGGTTGGAATGGAGGGACGAGGGATAAACGAATGAAAGGTGATGACAAGTGACACCAGTTTCTCCAGCATCTGTGAAGGTGTGTGTTGAGGTGTCAGTGTGAATGAGTGGTGTGTGTGCGCTAGCAGGAATAGAGAGACTAGCAGGAGAGACAGAGAGACGGAGAAACCCTAAAGCCCTTCAAGTGTGTGCAATGACTAACTAATGGTTAAAGTTTTGTGTAATTTTGTTATAGTGTCTTTGGTGTCAATAAACCAATCAAACACACATAAACCAGACAAATCACATCCTGTTCATTTCTTACAAACAGAGTTTCTTTTTCTTTTCTTTTTTTTTTTTCTTTTTTTCTTGGATGCTCACTAATCACTCTCCGCATATAATCCCTTCACTCTGTCTTACTGCTTATTAGTCAATCCAATGTGTTTTGGTCTTCCTGTTTTTTTGCCCTCTCACTTTACCCTTTTTGCCTCTGTTGCTGGGTTAATACTTTGTGGTTAACACTTTACTATAAGGTCCACAAATGAGCATATATTAATACTTAACTAATATTTTTATAATGATGAATTCATACCTGCACTAATCTCTCAGAGCATAAGAAGTTAATGCAGCGTATTCATTAACAGCCTCTGAGTCATATATGACTAGCCATTAATACTGGTAATCGTTAACTCATTCTGCTCATTACTACTATGACTTGCAGTATTAATTTTTTTTTTTTAAAGACTATTTGCAGGGAAAAAAAGGCTTGCGTACGACTTATCTGCACTATTCACTGAATATTGTCATTCTGTCATACGTTTCACAGCATCAGATCAAACTCTGTGTGTCACGTTCTGCACCAAGATCAATATGCAAGAAATAATTTTACCTCTTTTTCAACATATTGAGAGTAGCTATTACTATTAGTAGCTGTTACAGTCGGGCTTGTAAGTCACGCCGTAATGTGATATGGTAACGTGGGTATTTTCAAAATGTGGAACTGTATTCTCAGTAACCTAACGAATTTACAGCCAAAAACGAATGCTTTTTGAAAATACCCATATTTATTATATTACGTTACCACGTGACTCGCAAGTCTGATTGTGTTTGCAGAGAAGAGGAGAATGTTCATGTCATGAAATGTATGAATGCAGGGGCTATGTTAAAAAAATAGGTAAAATTATTTATTACATATAGATCTTATTCAAATAGCATGGTAGAGTTGGGCTTGATTGAAATATGTTGGGGCAGATCGTGACATACAGAGCATTCGAATGAACGTTCGAGACATTGCTATGAAATAGCTTGTAGAGAGCATTACTTGTGACAGGACGTTGAAATTGAACATATAGTAGGTGCTACAAATAACTGCATGTAAACGTTTTCCTGTGAGACTGGGTTGGTTTGGATACAATGCAGATTAACCCAAATTATAGGCTATAGTGCAAGTTCAGGCAGGTATTTTTGTCTTTCAGCACCCCTATTTTTAAATGAAATGCTAACACAGGATGTACTATAAAATGAAATATATGCAAATGAAATTTTTTGCTGTGGTGTGAACTACACTAGTACTACAAGAACTACTCATCAACATATGCAACAGTCCTTACTGTGTGACTTAATGGTTCAACCTCCTGCGAGATCATCACCACACCCATTTTATGGGTGCTGTTTGTGGTTTTTAGTTTTGCTTATGATTTTCGATTGTCTGTCTCAGTCTGACAATGGCACGCATGAATCAATATTCTCTCTCTTTCTCTACTTCTCTTTTCCCAAATTATTTCAATCCCTGGATCCAGTTCTAATGTATATACAGTACTGTGCAAAGGTTTTAGGCAGTTGTGAAAAAATGCTGTAATGCTTTCAAAAATAGACATGTTAATAGTTTATATTTATCAATTAACAAAATGCAAAGTGAGTGGACAGAAGAAAAATCTACATCAAATCAATATTTGGTGTGACCGTGCCTTCAAAACAGCATCAGTTCTTCTAGGTACACTTGCACACAGTTTTTGAAGGAACTTGGCAGGAAGGTTGACCAAAACATCTTGGATAACTAACCCCAGTTCTTCTGAGGATTTAGGCAGCCTCGGTTGCTTCTCTCTCTTCATGTAATCCCAGACAGACTCGATGATGTTGAGATCAAGGCTCTATGGGGGCCATACCATCACTTCCACGACTCTTTTTTCTTCTTTACACTGAAGATAGTTCTTAACGACTTTTGCTGTATGTTTGGGGTCGTTGTCATGCTGTAGAATAAATTTGGGGCCAATCAGATGCCTCCCCGATGGTATTGCATGATGGATAAGTATCTGCCTGTACTTCTCAGCATTTAGGAGACCATTAATTCTGACCAAATCCCCAACTCCATTTGCAGAAATACAACCACAAACTTGCAAGGAAACTCCACCATGCTTCACTGTTGCCTGCAGACACTCATTCGTGTCCCACTCTCCAGCCCTTCTGCAAACAAACTGCCTTCTACTACAGCCAAATATGTCAAATTTTGACTAATCAGTCCAGAGCACCTGCTGCCAATTTTCTGCATCCCAGTTTCTGTGTTTTCGTGCATAGTTGAGTCACTTGACCTTGTTTCCACGTTGGAGGTATGGCTTTTTGGCCACAAGTCTACCATGAAGGCCACTTCTGACCAGACTTCTCCGGACAATAGATGGGTGTACCAGGGTTTCTGCCAGGTCTGAGCTGATGGCACTGCTGGACATCTTCCAATTGGGAAGGGAAGTAAGCCTGATGTGTCTTTCATCTGCTGCAGTAAGTTTCCTTGGCTGACCACTGCGTCTACGGTCCTCAACGTTGCAAGTTTCATTGTGCTTCTTCAAAAGAGCTTGGAGAACACATCTGGAAACCCCTGTCTGCCTTGACATTTCTCCCTGGGAGAAATGTCTCATGCAGTAAGACCTTCTGTCTTGTTGCTGTGCTCAGTCTTGCCATGGTGTATGACTTTTGACAGTAAACTGTCTTCAGCAACCTCACCTTATTAGCTGAGTTTGGCTGTTCCTCACCCAATTTTATTCCTCCTACACAGCTGTTTCTGTTTCAGTTAATGATTGTGTTTCAACCTACATATTGAATTGATGATCATTAGCACCTGTTTGGTATAATTGTTTAATCATACACCTGTCTATACGCCTGCAAATTCCCTGACTTTGTGCAAGTGTACCTAGAAGAATTGATGCTGTTTTGAAGGCAAATATTGATAAATAGAAACTATTGGCATGTCTATTTTTGAAAGCATTCTTGATAGCATTTTTTTTCACGCCTGCCTAAAACTTTTGTACAGCACTGTATATATATATATATATATATATATTTTATTTATTTATTTTTTTTTTTTTCTTCACACTTTTTCATTTCTAAGGTCATGTTAGAAGTCAAATCTTGCCTCTATTTCTTTGTGTTACACTCTGTGTCACGCTTGTCTTACTAATCCATATCACACACAAACATTCCCATCTAAGCACAGGGACGCAGATGCCCCTGCAACATAACACACTCCGTTACTGAGAGTGTGAGGATCATCGCTCTGGGCAATTTTGATGCCTGTCAGCAAGAGTTAGTCACCCTGAGGAACAACAGTCAGTTCTTTCTTTTGTTTTCCTCTCTGAAGTATTCATAAGTGATAACACTGTTTGTGTGTGAGAGTGAGAGAGTGAAGGAAAGAGAGAGAGAGAGAGAGAGAGAGAGAGAGAGAGAGAGAGAGAGAGAGAGAGAATGAAAAATCAACAAGCCTATTGTGAAATATAGGCTTAGCGAATCACACTGTGAATATCATAACCTGTGTTTTATTATTACGTCATCAAATATATGTGATATGCCAAATAATCAATTGGTTATATGAATTTAAATCTAGCTAACAATCCTCAGCAATAACAGACCAAAATTATTTCACAAGCTACTGTATATTTAAGTTATGTTAAGCTAATATTTAGAATGTACCAGAGCCTACACATTGTAGCATAACTAGCTGACAGGTTTTTAAATAAATTCTAAATTAGTTTCACTAAGTTTCACTAGCTAGGTTTGCTCAATGGTATCATCAGCCTGTAATTCAGTCAAAAAAAAAAAATCATTCACTTTATTTCTACTGAAAATGAAAACAATAACACACATTTTGTGTCTGCATTTATGTTATAAGACAAAGTATGTATTTCAGGGTGAGAGACAGTGAACAGTGATCAGGCAATGTTAAAGAGACATGCAGGAAATTTAGCATACTGACAAAAGGAGCGTCTCAATCAGCTCCCTAGTTCATGAATCAGTATATGGTGTACACGAGTTCAGGTACTGGTAAGGACCCTGGCTCACTACACACTGGGACACATTTCCGGCAACATAACTACTTATTCGTGTTGTAAAACATCACCACTGGCATTTATCAACAACAGACAGGATCGATATCTTTCTGACATTATATGTCATATAAATTTGTTAGCAGGATTGTAGGCTAAAAAAAGGGGGGAGGGAGGGGGATTTTTCCATTGGCTTTTAGATTATTGTGGAAAATAAGCTCTGTGACCAACAAAAGTTTATGATTCTTACACGTTTTGTTCATTAAGATAATCTTCACAAATGAACACAACTTTTATGAATTTTAGTAAAAAAATAAAATAAAATTTAAAAAAAAAGAAAGAAGAGAAGGTAAAAAGCTAAAGGTAGGCTACAAACAAACTACACCATGGTCACATGACTTCAACTAAGCTTCCGACAACTCTTTCAATCTTTATTTAAAAAACACAACAATTGGAAAATACTATAAATTGGTAAATCTACAAGTTGGAAAGTTTGAGTTGGAATAGTTTACAAGAGCGCGAGTATAAACACAACAAGGCTGCAGTAGATGAGTTTTCCTGTTCAGCATGATGACGTTTAACGTCCCCGACAACCTGCAGTCCCATTTAGCCGCTTGATAGCAATCGCCTTTTTCAAGACATGTGAAAGCTTTAAAAAAAATCACAGTGTGGTATTACTGATGGATTTTATATAGTAGAATAAAACATAAAAATATCTTGAGGTTGTGTTAACCACAGACCTTATTTCAGGCATTTAACCAGAAACCCATTCACAAAACCCACTGACTTCGTGATGATGGCGCCGGAAGTGTTAAAATGCTAACTCATTTCTGGGTTTTAGGACTCATTCCTGCACCACTCTACTGATGCTTCCTGGCTTTTGCGGTGCATTGTGGCATTTTTTAGGGAGCGAGCGTTCCAGTGCACTGGAAGGATTTTGCGATTGAGACCATAAAATGGCCGACTCCCTGATCAGTGCCCTGACTACTGAACTCGGGAGCTGATTGAAACTCACCCATAGTCTAGCTAATACAGCTAGTCGACTAGATAATAAAGTGAATGCAGGGAATTTCTAAACAAATATTTTTAGCTCATTTGAAAGAAATCAGCTTCTTCTTTTCCTTTCGGCTGTTCCCTTCAGGGGTCGCCACAGCGAATCATCTGCCTCCATCTAGCCCTATCCCCTGCATCCTCTTCTCTCAGACCGACTACCTTCATGTCCTCCTTCACTACATCCATAAACCTCCTCTTTGGTCTTCCTCTCGGCCTCCTGCCTGGCAGCTCTAACCTCAGCATCCTTTTACCAATATATTCACTCTCCCTCCTCTGAACATGTCCAAACCATCTCAACCTGGCCTCTCTAACTTTGTCTCCAAAACATCTCACATGTGCTGTCCCCCTGATGTACTCATTCCTGATCCTATCCATCCTCGTCACTCCCAAAGAGAACCTCAACATCTTCAGCTCTGCTACCTCTAACTCTTCCTCCTGTCTTTTCCTCAGTGCAACTGTCTCCAAACCATACAACATCGCTGGTCTCACTACTGTCCTGTACACCTTTCCTTTCATTCTTGCTGGTACTCTTTTATCACACAACAGACCTGACACTTTTCTCCACCCATTCCAACCTGCCTGCACACGCTTCTTCACCTCTTTTCCACACTCCCCGTTGCTCTGGACTGTTGACCCTAAGTACTTAAAATCCTGCACCTTCTTTATCTCTTCTCCCTGTAACCTCACTGTTCCACTTGGATCCCTCTCATTCACTCACATGTATTCTGTCTTGCTGTGACTAACCTTCATTCCTCTTCTCTCCAGAGCAAACCTCCACCTCTCTAGACTTTCCTCCACCTGCTCCCTGCTCTCACTACAGATCACAGTGTCATCCGCAAACATCATAGTCCATGGAGATTCCTGTCTGACCTCATCTGTCAGCCTGTCCATCACCACCGCAAACAAGAAGGGGCTCAGAGCCGATCCTTGATGCAGTCCCACCTTCACCGTGAACTCCTCTGTCACACCTACCGCACACCTTACCATTGTCCTACTGCTCTCATACATATCCTGCACCACTCTAACATACTTCTCTGCCACTCCAGACCTCCTCATACAATACCACAGCTCTTCTCTTGGCACCCTGTCATACGCTTTCTCTAAATCTACAGAGACACAATGCAGCTCTTTCTGACCCTCTCTGTACTTCTCCATCAACATTCTCAAAGCAAATATTGCATCTGTAGTGCTCCTTTTTGGCATGAAACCATACTGCTGCTCACAAATGCTCACTTCTCCCCTTAGCCTTGTTTCCACTACTCTTTCCCACAACTTCATTGTATGGCTCATCAGCTTAATACCTCTGTAGTTTCCACAACTCTGCACATCTCCTTTGTTCTTAAAAATCGGCACCAAAACACTTCTCCTCCATTCCTCAGGCATCCTCTCACTCTCTAAGACCTCGTTGAACAACCTACTTAAAAACTCTACTGCCATCTCTCCTAGACACTTCCATACCTCCACTGGTATGTCATCAGGACCAACCGCCTTTCCTCTCTTCATCCTCTTCAAAGCTCTCCTAACTTCACCCTTGCTAATCCTTTCTACTTCCTGCTCAACAATATTTGCCTCTACTACTCTTCTCTCCCTGTCATTTTCCTCATTCATCAGTTCCTCAAAGTACTCCTTCCATCTTTCCCTCACCCTCCTGTCACCTGTCAACACATTTCCATCTCTATCTTTAATCACTCTAACCTGCTGCACATCCTTTCCATCTCTATCCCTCTGCCTCGCCAACCGATACAAATCCCTCTCACCTTCCTTACCATCTAACCTTGCATACATGTCCTCATAAGCTTTCTGTTTGGCCTTTGCCACCTCTATCTTAACCTCACGCTGCATCTCCCTATATTCCTGTCTACTTTCCTCCGTCCTCTCACTGTCCCACTTCTTCCTAGCTAACCTTTTCCTCTGGATACTCTCCTGAACTTCCTCATTCCACCACCAAGTCTCCTTGTCTTCTTTCCTCCTTCCAGATGACACACCTAGCACCTTCCTACCTGTCTCCCTGATCACTTTGGCTGTAGTAGTCCAGTCATCTGGAAGCACCTCCTGACCACCTAAAGCCTGTCTCAACTCCTCCCTGAAAACCACACAGCACTCTTCCTTTTCCAACTTCCACCACTTTGTCTTCTGCTCTGCCTTTGCTCTCTTCATCTTCCTCACCACCAGAGTCATCTTACACAACACCATCCTATGCTGTCTAGCTACACTCTGTCCTACCACTACTTTGCAATCGCTAATCTCCATCAGATTACAGTGTCTACATAAGATATAGTCCACCTGTGTGCTCCTGCCACCACTCTTATATGTCACCTTGTGTTCCTGCCTCTTCTGAAAGTACATGTTCACCACAGCCATCTCCATAATTTTAGCAAAGTCTACCAACCTCTGTCCTTCTGGGTTCCTTACCTGGAGACCAAACCTGCCCATCACTTCCTCATCCCCACTATTCCCTTCACCAACATGTCCATTAAAGTCTGCCCCTATCACCACTCTCTCACCTCTGGGAACACTCTGCATCACTTCCTCAAGCTCGCTCCAGAATCTGTCTTTCTCCTCTTGCTCACAACCTACTTGTGGAGCGTAAGCACTAACAACATTCAACATCACACCTTCAATTTCCAGCTTCAGACTCATCAACCTATCTGACACTCTCTTTACCTCCAGAACATTCTTCACAAACTCCTCCTTCAGGATCACTCCTACTCCATTTCTCTTCCTGTCCACCCCATGATAAAACAGTTTAAACCCTGCTCCAATGCTTCTAGCCTTGCTCCCTTTCCACCTGGTCTCCTGGACACACAGAATGTCGACTTTCCTCCTCTGCATCATATCTACCAGCTCTCTGCCTTTACCCGTCATCGTACCAACATTCAAAGTCCCTACTTTCAGTCCTAAACTCCTGCCTTTCCTCTTCTCTCTCTGCCTACGGACACGCCTTCCTCCTCTAACACACCTTTCTCCTGTCCTTCGACCAACAGTAGCCCAATTTCCACCAGTGCCCCGTAGGTCAACGGCACCGATGGCGGTCATTGTTAACCCGGGCCCCGACCGATCCGGTATGGAAGTCATGTTAGTGATTCGCATATTGAATTTGGCAAAAGTTTTAAGCCGGATGCCCTTCCTGACACAACCCTCTCTATTTATCTGGGCTTGGGACCGGCACAAAAAGTACACTGGCTTGTGACCTCCTGTGGCTAGATTATTTGAAAGAAATCAGCTGCTATACTGTAATTAAGGAATATAACTATTGAATGAATTTTGAAAGTCTTTATTTACACAGCACTGTTTGAGCATAAATCAGAAAGTGTTTAAACACCTATTATACAGACCTATTATTCAATTCTCCTGTTAATAGTGGAAGGTCATATTGTTGTTGTTTTTTTTCAGGGCTCTGATAAGAAAAAATTGGACACCCCGGCATAAAAGGTATGGGAAGAAACAAATGTCTTAATTTGAAACAAATGTGTGATGGCTAGAAAAAAAAAAACTTTCAACTGTTATTGTGGCAGAAATGTAAAAAAAGAGGGTTTCCTGCATAGGGGTAACATAGTGTATTTTGACACCTCAACTTTTATAAACCTTAAAATATATTTTCTGAAGGTAAACACTGTGGTAAAACTGTCCATCTCCCTAAAGAAATCTAAAAGCCTGCTAGCTAAGTGTGATTTCTTTACACTGTGAATGTCATGCTTTGATCAAGTTGTTGGATAGCTACTGTATGTGCCGTATTAAAGCCTAATTCAGTTTGTAATAAGATATCAGGTGTCAAAAATATTCCTTGATGCTCCTGCACCACACATGGAACAAAGTCTTAAATACAAGTTTCTCCCTTTTTACTTCTGGGAGTGACCAGGAACTTTAAGTGCAGTTGAGATACATGTAAACATGAAACATAGTCCAGAAAGGTCAGTATTTTTCATAACTACTGTATGCATAGTGGGAAATGTAAACTATTTTACCATGTAAAACGTTTTCTCAGGCTTGGAACATATTTAATACATATTTAAGTGGGAGAAAATATTTTAGATTAATAGTATACTTAGAACTGCACAGAACATTTTATTGCACGTCATAGTTCAAAGAAAACTAATTAAGGAGTCTAGTGTGGAGGAGTGCACAATACAAAAGAGGGGAGCTTGTGAGGTGCACAAAAAAGCAGTGGTCTGGAAAACAGGATCCTCTCAGCACAAAGCTTTCAAGCTGAGCGCCTCTTCACAAAGCTCACACACACACACACACACACACTACAGTTCCATTCATGTTAACATACACTATTAAAAAAAAATTTAAAAATTTCACCATATATGTCATTTAAATAGAAACATATGTCAACTGTCGACGAACACCTGATATTGACGTAATTATTGTTGTGGATTGTTGTGCTTTGTGTCAAAAACACACGTTTTATACCCATGTTGGGTAAAGAATAGAATCTCAATTGAGAAATGTTTCAAATAAAAAACCTCTCAGCTCAAAGTAACTGATCACAGAGTTGATATTCACAGTACATTTACATTTATGGTATTTAGCAGACACCCTGAGTGATTTACCGAAATGCTTTGCAGTCTCTATTAAAACACATATCATCATGCCTCGGTCTTTGCTGGAAGACAGCCAGTGACTCAGCTGTTCAGATTCCAGGGCAGAGAAGAGTCTTGATGCACATGGTCCTTGTACCTTGATTTGACCTGCTTAACTGATCTTGATACTCTGTTCATCTCAAGCACTGGTCACCAACACTGTTCCTGGAGACCTACCTTCCTGAAGACTTTAGCGCCAACCAGAATCGTGTCCACCTGACCATCTAATCATTGCCTTAAGAAGTTCTTGATCAACTAAAACAGGTGTGTTAGATTTTGGTTGGAGATGAAACCTGCAACAAGGTAGATCTCAAGGAAGAGGGTTGGTGACCACTGATCTAAAGCTTTTTACATTTCGGACTCACCTCTTGTAGTTGTGAATAATCTCACATGGGTAGCCAATAGACTCACACTTCCTAAAGACTCATCTTCCTGCTTTAGTGTACAATCTCACCTGGATGCCACTGACTTGCCCCTTCTAAGAGTAATCCCAGGACACCAATTTTACAATGCATCCTTTCAAAACACTTAGTAGTGTTTGCTTTTTCTCTGAACTGTATTGCTTTATAATACCACTTTCGTGTCACCCAGAAGAGGATGGCTTCCCTTTTGAGTTTGGTTCCTCTCAAGGTTTCTTGCTCTCGTTGTCTCAGAAAGTTTTTGACGCAAATAAAATTGAACTGACTTGAATAGAATCTTTTGTTGTCTTCAAAAGAAAAGGTTTTCTCAACTTTGAACATGTATAGTATCATTCACAGTGGCTCACATTTGTCTTCTATTTTTTTTTCTTTGTTTGCCTGTGTGTGTGTGTGTGTGTGTGTGTGTGTGTGTGTGTGTGGGTGTGTGTGTGTGTGTGTGTGTGTGTGAGTGTGTGTGTGTGTGTGTGTGTGTGTGAGAGAGTATGTGATGTGTGTCTGTCCTGCTGTTGATAGATGGTGATTGTATGGCTATATCAAGGACTAGCTTGTATCACAATGTATCATTCTTTCTGACACTTACACACCTGCACTGCTAAAATAACCACAGTCCTAACCACAGTGTGTGTGTGTGTGTGTGTGTGTGTGTGTGCTGATTTATGATGGGTTTTAGAATTAGTTTGTACATTAATTAAACAAATTTTTGTTTGGTGCTCATTAAGAAAGAGGTGGAATGATGTGTCACTAATGAGCTTTACCTTATGGCAGAGTTAAACTCTGACTTACTCAGTGATGTCACTGCAATGACTCCGCCCACTAGCACAGAACGAAGGAGGGGATTGCAAATTGTGTGGTGCTCGTTAAGAAGAAAGGGTATGATTAGTGAAGGAACAAAACAGTGCCTTTAGTAATGTACAAAAGTACAGAACACAATCACTTTTATTTATTGTTCTTGAATTTGGGTGTCAGGCTTTATAATAACATACATACTGTACACACACACACACATATATATATATATATATATATATATATATATATATATATATATATATATATATATATATATATATATATATATATATATATATATGTGTGTGTGTGTGTGTGTGTGTGTGTGTGTGTGTGTGTGTGTGTGTGTACATAAATCAGTGTAATGCAATGAAACATTACATGATGGCCTAACTCAATGATACACTGACTCTGATAGCTGGTCATCCTCATCTCTTCCTTTTTATCCATTCACTGCCATTTGCTCACTCGGCGATTAAATACAGCTAACGTGAACCGTAATGACATTAATTACAGTTCGTGATATCGCAGTTCTTCTGTGTGAAGGGAGGAATTAGCAGAGTAATCTAATCTGGGAATGAAGACCTGCAAATAGGTCATTAAAGACACCTCTCCAGGGAGAAAGGAGAGAGGAGAGACTACTACCTGTCTTTTAATCATTAGTTCTTTCCCTTTTGCCTGCAGGCTAACTCTCTCACTCTCTTTCTCACCTGCCAAATTGAGGAAATTTCATTAACAGGAATATTTGGCAAGGTGCAACAAAGCAAACTGTTAATGCTGACAGACTGAGGGAAGATATATTTAGTATCCACATTTTACTGGAGATTTTAAGGAAATGTAAGCGGCAACGAAAGGAAATGATACAGTTTTTGTATGGAGAAAGAGAAAATTGAACAAAGGATGCTGGATAGAATAAATGACAACAAGTGAGCATACCAGTCTCTCCATGATTGTGTGTGATTGGCTTTTAATGACGTCATCATGTTTAAATAGTACAGAAGCCCTAAGCAGCCATGCATTATTTTTTTTTTTTCTTTCTTGTTTTCTTGTGATCTAGACATAACAAGTACATGTACTCGAAGTCGATGTGCTTTTTGAATGGGTTTTTGGTTAAATGAGTCTGTGGTTAACACAAGCTCAAGATATTTTCATGTTTTATTCTATGACATAAAAATACATCAGTAACACCCCACTCGTGATTTTGTTAAGCTTTTACATGTCTTGAAAAAGGTGGTTGCTAACAAGCGGCTAAATGGGACTACAGGGGTTGTCGGGAACATTAAACGCCTTCACGCCGAACAGGAAAACTCATCTACTACAGCCTCGTTGTGTTTATACTCATGCTCTTGCAAACTCAAACTTCCCACCTTATAGATTTATCAATTTATATTATTTTCCAATTGTAGTGTTTTTTAAATAAAGATTGAAAGATTTGTCGGAAGCCCAGTGGTGGTGACGGTGAAGTCATGCAACCGTGGTGTAGTTTGTTTATAGCCTAACATTAGTTTTTTACTTCTGGCGATTGATTGTATTTAGGCTTCAAAATTCATAAAAGTTGTGTTCATTTGTGAAGATTATCTTGATGAACAAAACATGTAAGAATCATAAATTTTGTTGGTCACAGAGCTTATTTTTGGGCAGTAATCCAAAAGCCAATTGAAAAATTGAATTTCTATTGAACTAGGGTGATGGCCTAACTTCCGGGTTGGCCTACAAAAATACGTCATCCCTGCAGGATTGACGATTTCCACATTAGTGTCCGACACTTGAGAAGGGGACACTCGTCTTTCTTAATGCGGAGATAAAGTCCATCTCTACAGCAGGCAATTATTATTTTGATTTATGATGGCAAAGATGCCAACGTGCATGTAACACTAGTCCCATTCACAAGGCACGAGATTTGAGAAAACAGCTTTTGCTTATATCAAGCCCATGAAACGTGCAGTAGTAGCTCAGTGGTAAAGGTGTTGGACTACTGATCGGAAGGTTGTGAGTTCAAATCCCAGCACCGCCAAGCTGCCACTGTTGGGCCACTGAGCAAGGCCCTTAACCCTCAATTGCTCAGCTGTATAAATGAAATAAATGTAAGTCGCTCTGGATAAGGCCAAATGCTGTAAATGGGGAAAAAAGATTACATTGAGATCACGGGAGAACAACAAAGAAAAAAACTAATAATACATGGCTGCTTAGGGCTTCCATAAAATAGACATGCACTACCATTCAAAATTTTTCATTTTTTAAAATCTACTAAAATTTGTATAATCAATAAGGGGCATAGTGGCTTAGTGGATAGCATGCTTGGCTCGTACCTCCAAAGTTGGGGGTTCTAATCCCACCTCCTCCCTATGTGGGTGGAGCTTGCATGTTCTCCCTGTGCTTTGGGGATTTTCTCTGGGTACTCCAGTTTCCTCCTCCAGTCAAAAGATGTGTTGTAGGTTGATTGGCATTTCCAAATTGTCTGTAGTGTGTGAATGTGGGTGTCCCCTGAGTTCCCTGGGATAGGCTCCAGGCTCCCCTGCGACCCTGTGTAGGATAAGCAGTATGGAAAATGGATGGATGGATCTATCAAGAGAGAGTTATACAGAGAGAGAAAAATATGACCAGAAATTTGCTCATTTAAAGAAAATTACATTCTCCATTTTTTGTGCTTTGAGTGAACTACGTACAGCATTAACAGTGATAACAAACAATACAGGCACATCATGTTTCATAAAAATATGAGACCAAGAGAGAGAGAGAGAGAGAGAGAGAGAGAGAGAGAGAGAGAGGGGTGGTGATGGTCGCTGATTCTGTAATTGAAAGTTCTTTATATCTAATGCTTTAATAAAACATTAATCAGACACATTGTAATTAAATTAAAAGGATAAAGTAAACCAGCTGACTGGTTGAGAGCTGAGCAACGGATTATGAGACAACCTTTGTATGAAATGAGAGGCCTATGATATTAAAAAGGGAGAAATTGGCATTAGCTGATGAATATAAAGCTCTCAACAGAAGCAATATGGCAATGACGGATGAATCGGGGCTAATACTCTTAGTAATGGGACAATTAAAAAGATTTTTTTATTTTATTTACTTATTTGGTTGCAGTGATCTGCAGTGACCTTCCACTCATACAGTATGAATGTGTGTGGCTGAGAGAGAGAGAGATAGCTCTCCAGTTGAATTTATATATATATGAATAAAAATAAACAGATCTGAAAATATCACACAATAGTCTGTGAGAATGAATCAGCTGTGCAAGCAAAGTGTTTTTGGAAGCTGTCTGAAAGCTGTTAATTGAGCATTTAAATTAGGTGTAGAATGATTTTATCATATTACGTATATTTTGTACATTTTAACATTTGGGTATTTGGTACAAAAAATAATCATTTCCCCTCTTCAGAATATCCGACATAACAGCATTAAATAGAAACACACTACCATTCACTGTTGTGTTTCTCTGTGTTTTTAATTTTAATCCTACAATATGTATATGTCTGCTATATAGTATGTCAATAGATAGATAAAACCCTGTGACATTTACATTTGTTTTTTTTTTGCTTATACTTTTAAAAAACTTTGTGATATGTTAAAGTTTATTAAGCAAACAATTGACAATATTTCTCTTGTTATATTGTTAATATTAGGTATAAGGTGTGTGCACTCATCAGAAATGTATGTTGTGTGTGCATGTGTGGTTTGTGTATGAGTGTGTGTGTGTGTGTGTGTGTGTGTGCTCATTGGACAAGCTGCTTTGCGACATGAAGAATAATCCGGTTAGCTACAAACTATCAGCTAATCCCTGAAAGCTGTCTGTCTTACACCCTCATGCACACACTTAATAGTAATAATAATAAAATATTTGAAGTTGAAACACAATATTGTTCTGTCTTTAATACAGAAAAATGATACAATTAATATTTAACCAGTGTTTATCACATAGTACCATTCAAACACCCTGTTTCTCTCTTTCATACAAAGAGGCTATAATTATTACTTTCATAAGAAATAAATGAAAAAGCATCACCAGAATGCAAGAAGCACAAAGAAAGTGTGTTAACTACTGTATTTGTCATATCAATAAAGTTCACTACATTGAACTTACTAAAGCAGAGGGTAATCATATCACACATTGCATAGAAATATTTATTCCAAAAAAAAAAGAAAGAAAAGAACGAAAAGTCTCACTTTTAAATAATATATTCATGACTAATAAGGAAAAACTGGTCAAAGTTAGTGTTAATTTTGATGGCAGAAATCATTCAGTTGGAATCTCAGTGCCAATAACTGCAAAGCACCGTTTCTCACCTGCTCTGGGGAAGTGAGCAAGGGAGGGAGCAAGGGAGCGAGGAGCGACCACTCAGCTGGAAAAGTTTCTGAGCTGAAGAAAATCTCCATCTCCGTCTCCATCCAAGATTTGCTCATTAACGTCACTTTGCCGGAGAGGAAGCTGCCAGATGAAATTAAGGCCCAATTATTGATAAATGAAGAGTGCTTTTTTGCTGGAGTTGCGCCTGGAGTCACACTCCGCATCTGTCATGAAGCACACACACACACACACACACACACACACACACACACACACACACACACATACACTCACTCAAGTCTATCACTGCATCCTGTGCATTCATCATGCATCTGTAGGGGACCGGCCAGCATTTTGTGTGTGTCTGTGTGTACGTTAGGAAAGGAGATTATGTAAAAGAGCTGTTTCTGCATTCTCAGAAAGATGTGAGTGATTGGTGATGGTGGGAAATGCGGATGTTCTCTCTCTAACACACTGATTGCTGACCAGAAATAATGCTCTTGGCACTCCAGCGCTTCCTAAACAAGCTTCATTCATTAGTGCACTCATCCAAACTCAATTAGAAACTCAAAAATCTGGAATGTTAACTCCAAAGTCTGTCATATTCTACGGTTCATGCAGTGTTATTCTCGATGGCTCTGGGACAAAGTGTAATACCCATAATACGCTATACGCGCGCATGTCAGTTTTCGCGATGAGATTTAACACATCACAGAATCTTAACACATAACCTAGATGTTTTTGTTTGTTCTTTTTTTAAAGCAGAATCCTGAGAGTTAAACACCTGTCAGGTGACAGGTATCAGCCCCTCGGGCAGCAGCTTGGCAGGTGAGGCTGTGGCATGTTGTATTCTGTATAGGCACTACCGAAAACGTGTTGCGTCCCGTTAAATGGTTGCATTCTGTTGGAGGGTTCTGGAGTACGAATGAACTGTGCATTGACACATTTAAAGATAAAGTACACCAATAGTAGTAGTAGCAATAAGACGTACTGGCTGCTGGTTTTCACATAGCAAAGCTCCATTTTGCCTGATGTTCCCACATTATTCACCAAATTCTAAATAATTTTAAATATATATATATATATATATATATATATATATATATAAAACAAAACAGTAATACAATAACCATCAAATAGATCAGGTGTGCCAGTCTGCTAAATGCAAAAACTGTATTTGAATGAATTGCAAGTTGAATTGCAAGACCTTGTGTTTGTTTTTGTTTTTTTAATACTTATTCATTTTAGAAATTTAATTTCTACTTATTGACAATTTATATCCATTTCTATTTATTTATTAATTTACTTTTTTTTTTTTTCACATGTAAGCAGTATACAATATTATTATTACTTTTGATTCTGAAGGTGTACTGTAAATGAAGTTTCAAGATATTGCCTTGGTTACATCGTATAAAATAAAATAAAAAAACATAATGCATAACCTGAAAATTTTATATTTCTTTCTTTTTAAAATCTGTTTGAGGCAGTGACATGTACAGTAGATCCGTCTTTCGTTTAGATTAGCCTTTTAATTGTAAATTGTACTTTGTATCTGAACTACATTGCGCACACTGCTTTTCTAAGCTATAATGTATAGCATTTTATTTTCCTGTCAATTATTTTATAAAGAAAAATGCTTTTAAAATTCATTTTAAGTATGTAATTAAAATATGAACACAGAGAGCAAAACAACTGAACGTTTGTAACAGTCTTGTATAGATCTTTCTCTATTACGGATTAGTCATATACAGTACATATTTATATCCAAACTACACTACCCACATTGCATTGTAGAACTGTAACGCATAATGCATGCATTTTATTTATTTAATTTGTTTAAAGCATACTGCTGAGAGCGAAACACCTGTCATGTTGTGGAGGTGACATGCAGTGACACCCTGATAGCCGTGTTAATTGAATGTCAGTGGAACATGTTAGTGTGCTGACTGCAACCATGGCATAATCCTCACATTCAGTTTCTCATTCTCCAGTGGAATTTATATATCTATAAATAAAAACAGACAGGGTTAGGAAATATTCTGCAGCAGCACACAAGGGTTCTTCACAAGGAGAACCTCTCGACAGCTGCCTTGATCAGTTTTCCTCTTGTACTTTGGTCAATTTTGGAGGGATGTTGTGTTGTTGGTGATGTCACTGTGGTGTCCCATCTTCTCTAGTTGATGATGGTGTTCACGGTGTTCCATGGTACATGTAATGTTTTGGAAATTCTTTTACACCTCTTTCCTGATCGATACCTTTCAACAATCAGATCCCGTAAATGCTTTGCATGCTCTCTGTGGACCATGGCTTCAGCAGTCGGATTAAGCCAAGAGGATCTCAAGAAAATCCTACAGAAACAGCTGAGCTTTATTTGGGGTTAATCAGAATAATTTCATTTATGACAGGTGTATGATACTTACTTTTGAACGTGAGTTTGAATGTGATAGCTTCATTCTGAACACAGTCGCATGACCTATTATAAAGGGTTATAAAAGATCTGACATGATTTAGCTTGGTTTCATTTTTTTTACATCACAAAAACCTGAAATTTTAACAGGGTTGCTTTTTTTTTTTTTTTTTTTTTTTAAATATCCACTGTGTTAATTTGAAATATCTGAAATGTTATCTCATAGAGCTGTGATTGCTTTGAGCAATTTTCTTGCTGTGTGCATGTTTTTAGCTGAGGTGGTGAACTATAAATTCCTTACTCAAACGTGCAAATTAACTAAATGTGCAAACACTGGTAAAACCACAGGTTTAAGTTTACTTTACTCAAATGAGACTATAGAAGTACTGTATGTAAGTATGAAAGCAAAGTGTAGCAAAGGATAGGCTCCGGATCTACAGCAACCCTGACTAGGATAAAGGAGTTACTGAAAATGAATGAATGAATGAATGAATGAATGAATAAGCCACTGGAAGCAGTTTGTTACAGTGATTTAACCCTATATTCACACTAGCAGGTGACAAGTCACTTGTGTCACATGTAGTTTGTTGCTTGTGAGCATACACTGTCGGCTAAGAAATGGCAATAGTTATACTGTATATAGCTTCTAGTTAAGCACGTTAAACACGTATATAGCTTCTAGTTAAACACGAATCGAATGATGTGTGAAAAGTGTGAAAAGTGTTTGTTTGATTTACACAGGCTTTGTACTAGCTGCATTGACAGTTTAGCATAGTAAGCTAACTGTACTAGCCATGTACACTCATCAGAGGCATCAACGATCTCTGCTACTTCCTTAGTAACTTTATTTTTCTTTGTAATGTTTCTACGCACATTTAAGTCATATATGACAGAATACGTTTTTCTTCCATTTTTGTGTGGCAAACAGTAAATGGGAACTACATGGTGTCCCAAAAGTCTCTGTACATAGGGGACCATGTACGCAACACTTTTTGAATTTGTTAATAAGATTGGCAACAGTGTCATGTGTGATGTGCTTGCCATGTTTCCTGATAAATTCCATCACAACCTTGAGACAGCTTCCCGATCCAGCCATGAGAATGATTTCAGTAAATTCTTCAAAGGCATTCTTAAAGGCTATCTGAAAAAAAACAATATATATATATATATATCCCTTTGTATGAAGACTTTTTGGACACCCTGTATTTGCAGGTACTTCAGCAGGTACCACAGCATCACCCACACGTGCCATACAATTGGTCAGAGAAATCATTCCAGCCTATTTTTTTGGATTTGTGGCTTTACCGTGTCATAGCTATTTTTTCCACAAAATTAAGAAAATCTCAATTCGTATGTTGCTTGTCGCACTGTCACTTTGTGGCACTGTGTTCAAAATGAATGTAAGGTAAAAGGGTTAACCTACACCTTTACCCATGATAAAGTCATAATGCTAATCCTCTTTAAATGGCTTTTGCTTTAGTTCATGTGCTCCAGCCAATCACAATTATACAAATATAACAATATAAATGTGAAAATAAATATATCAAGGGATCGATCCCTTCACTGTAACATTTTTAGACTTTAGATTTGTTGGGAATTTGGAACTTAATTGCTTGTTTGTAGCATTCTGATGTAATAAAATGTTATGTCTTGTGTGAAGTGCAAGGAAAAAAAACAAGACAGATATTTGAAATTGTACTTAAGTCTAGTAACAAAATTAATGTATTCTGTAGTTAGTTTTAGAGACATTCGTTGGTAAATATGTCTGCTGTTTGGAAATCCCTGATAATTAAAGGAAAGGGAAAGCACTGGTGCTTATGACCATGTTGTACACATTCTATAATATGCTTAATCATATGTAGCTTGTTACCATACTGGTAAGCTTTCACAATATAACAAGACAAAGTAACTGAAAAATACAGCGTCAAAGCAATTAAGCATGTTAGATAGTGTGTGTGTGTGTGTGTGTGTGTGTGTGTGTGTGTGTGTGTGTGTGTGTGTGTGTGTAGTTTGGTAATTACATTTGTGAGGGAAAACTTGTTATCTAGGCACAAAAACCCAGTGGCGAGCGCTTTGAAATATAGGCCACTCATAAAGCAGGCGTCGCCAAAACTTCAGGCAATAACAGTGATAAACAACCGAATGCAATCGCCTCCATTTGCATTTTTAGTCAACTCTGTGAAAATGAATTACGAATGTGAATGCACATTAGCCGGCAGCCGTTAGACGTAAAAATGCATCTCTATGATTGGACTGGAAGGGATCCAGTATCCCCTCAGCACAAAGGTGTCCTAGAAGCAACAAGCTTTAAAGCTGAATTGACAAAGAGTAATCAAAAAGTGCTGAGAAAACTAAAAAACAAAATGTTTACCTAAAACGTTCCAGTGTTGGTTATGGAGGCTTCTGGCCTTATATGCCTTATATGCCACTTTCATGGCATTTAAAAGAAGTAATACTTGAGAAAGCCCTTGGCTCTTCATTTTGAAAATGTTCAGATTGTTGTATTTGTAAATGAGCGTACACAAGATAATTATTTGCAATTATTAACCACATTATTGCAAATATTCCGTTCCTGCTTTCTGCTAATCCCTGTGCTATGACTACTACTTAGCAACGTCCCATTGCCCTGTGTCCTCTCTTTGGGTTTTATAGTAATAAAACTTACATTTATTTTCCCCCTTCTCTTCATCAGCAGTCATCAGCAGTATGAATAAAGGTGATGGAAATAGACATCCAAAAGCACTTCACAGATTTGGAGATTATGCTGGTGGCAGGTGATTGTGCACAGGCGTGTGTTAATAATAAATCAAGAAAATGTTCAGCTAAACAGCTAAAAATCAACATTTTGTTTCATATTTACAAATATTCATCACTTTAATTTCTCCTTGTTAAGATATTTCATGTTCATTATAAACCAAATACATAAAGTTTGGGGAAAATCATCTGTATTAGTGCAATGTGCAATGGATCGTTCTGACCTGAAGATAACTGGAAAGCCATTCATGTGGCATCATTTGAAATCAGTGCTATAACAATGACTAGCTAATTTTTTAGGAACTTCTGTGCACTTGCTCATTTATGGAATTATCCAATGAACTAATCATGTGGCAGCAGCACAATGCATAAAATCTTGCAGAGACAGGTCAAGCGCTTAAGTTCTCATCAAACATCAGAATGAATCTCAGTGACATTTTCATGCATAACAGTTTCTAGAGTTTACACAGAATGGTGTGAAAAGACATCTAGTTAGCAGTAGCTCTGAGCTGAAATGCCTTGTTGATGAAAGAGGTCAGAGGAGCACGGCCAGACTGGTTAAAGCTGACAGGAACACTATGGTAACTCAAATAACCACTCTTTACAACCATGGTGAGTAGAAAAGCATCCCAGAGCGCACAGCCGGTTGACACATGAGATGTATGGGCAAAAGCAGCAGAAGACCACATCAGGTTCCACTCTTGTCAGAACAGGAATCTGAGGCTACAGTGGGTACAGGCTCACTAATCTTGATAGTTGATTGGAAAAAAAGACCAGGTGACATTTTCCCAAACTTCAACCAGGCATTTCCACAAGTGGAACTGCTGCTCACTGGTTAGTTTTTGTTTTTCACTCCATTCTGGGTAAACTCTGGGTAAACTTCAGGAAATCATCAGTTTCTGAAATACTCAAACTAGCCTGTCTGGCACCAACAACCATGCCATGGTCAGTGTTTTTTATTTTTATTTTTACCTACTCTGATGTTTAATGTGAACATTAACTGAAGCTCTTGACCTGTATCTACATGCATAGTGGCTGGGTGTTTCGTGTCATGGGGGGGGGGGGGGTGGGGGGGGTCCTGGAGAACCTGGAGGAAACCCCCAAAGCAGCAGGAATTGAACCCTCAACCCCGGAGGTGCAATGCACGTGCTAACATTCAAACATTTATACTCAAAAAATAAGAATATTATTCCCAAAATATACTTTGATCCTAATCATTACTTGATTATGGTAGTATTTATAGAAATTTTTTTATGTCAATTAAATGATAAAAAGAATGAAGAAAAAGAGAAAAAAATCAACTTAAATAAATCACTCGTTTACCGTGGTGATGGCATGCAGTGACCCAGTACAGTGAGATAGATTTAATGTCATGTCTATATCCTCCAATAAATCATATCGTGTGTGTGTGTGTGTGTGTGTGTGTGTGTGTGTGTGTGTGTGTGTGTGTGTGTGTGTGTGTACTTGGGAGAGATAAAGCATGTGTATATTACCACTAAGTGTGTAAATGTCTGTATTTATTTCTGGTTTGACAATATACTGTATGTGCATATGTATCTTTTTCAACGAGTGTCTTTGTGTTTACTTTTGTTTAAGAGACAGACACAAATATTCAGGTGAGGGTGAATGTGTGATTGTGTGTCTTGAAGACTATGCAAATGCAATAAAGTCTGGTCCAGGTCCCCACAGCCATGGGGGAGGATGTTTGGTGTGTGTGCGTGGTTTCTGGACCGTCTCCAGGATTCTGGGTGTGAGCGGGTTTGTGTGTCTCTTTGATGAAGAGGCTCACCCTTACAGCATGAAGTGTGTATCTGCTACAGAGATGCCAGGAGACCAGCATTCCTTAATAAATCTTGCATGTGTGCCCGTGTGTGTGTGTGTGTGTGTGTGTGTGTGTGTGTGTGTGTGTGTGTGTGTGTGTGTGTGTGTTGTGTACAACCCAATATCATGGTCAGTCTGTCATCTGTTTAGAGCGTCACACAAGATGACGACATTAAATACCATATAACACTGGAGTGTGTAGTCAGGTTAGTCATGTGAGATTGTATATGGCCCTCAGTCGAACAGAGTGCACACTGTCAACAAGACAGATCATAAGTGATAAACTACGTTGTGTCATTGGTGCTGTACCAACAAGCAGGTAACAAGAAATGGCTTATACCTATGCACTGTTTAGCGGCAGCATAGTTATTTTTTTCTCAGTAGGCTGTTGGTGTCGGAGCTGAGCCAAAGCAACAAAAAGGCAACTGAGGCACAACATCAGGCTAGTTTATTAAGTGTGCATATGTATATGTTTATTTCTAGTTGTGTACGAGAGAGGCACTGTAACTAAGAGATAGTTGGGGAATATGCCTGGTGAGAAATGGATGTGACCTATGCAACACAGAACTGAGCCAAAACGACAAACACCAGCGTGTTTTACATTGGTGGAGAAACCCTGTGCTGAGTACAGCAGACATAACATCAGGCCAGTCTGGCTGCTATATCTGCTGTTGAGCGAAACCTAAACCCCATGGCCCAGCAGCTAAAAGCACAGACACAGCTCAACCATGTCTGACTATGAGTCAGACATGGTTGCTGGCAGAGGAGCATGAAGCTGAGGAAGTCATCGACATGGTGTTGCTGGAGCAGTTTATCACTCAGCCCCTTGATGGAACAGCCGACTTCCGCTCTCTCTTTCACTCTCTCCCTCTCTCTTCTCCCCTCCTGGCTCCCAAGAAACAGGGGGGCATTAAACCCAAAACTGGCACTCCATTCCCATACCCCTACATGTCTTTTCCTCTCCCATAACACATCCCTGTCATCCCTCTCTGTGTGTATAAGGTGGACCATCCAAGTCTATAAGCTGTGCAGGTGCTGTGGGAAGCCAATGCATTTCCAGGATCAGTGCTCCATTATTGTGGTGGGGTGCTGGTCCAGATCCATGACACACCACAGGCCTTTGCCAATCAAGCTGGAGCTATACTGCATACCTGAGAGTATTCAAAGGGGTACATAAAAGCATAGTGTTAAGGCTGTATATCCCCTTATCTTGGGGACCAGTTTCCCAAAGTTTGGTTCCAAAGGGCTGCAGGGAAACAACTCCAAACAGCTCATCATAACCCCATAGCTGAGCATCTAGGGCTGGATAAGACTCATGGTCCATTTTCATTGTTCAGAAATTTGTGGTGATGTATGCCAATGTTTTGCATCATACCCAAATGTCAACTAGTGATCCCCACAGCCACCCCCAAAAGCACTATTGTGCCTTGCTTCCCATAACCAAAGTCCACTTCACAAGAATTGGTATGGACCTTGCTTAGATATTGGATAAGAATGCACAAGGTACCACATTGTATTATTCTTATAGTACTATGCAATACAATTCATACTGTAGAAGTAAGCCTTTACACAATATCTCAGCATGCAGTTATTGTGATGTTACTATTGCACAAAACATTCTGACAAATCAAAGCACAATTTTTATGTCACATACGCTACACAAACTCCACATATTATTGGGCAATAAACCAATTTTTTACTATCCAGAGATGGACAGTCTAGTTGAAGGATTTAATCCAACCCTATGATTTGGAAGTGGAATAAGTGGCTAGAGTTCTGTTTGCAGTAATAGAAGTCTGCAAAGCCTTCAATACATTTCCCTAAAAATCAAACTACTGTGTGGGCAGAGGCCTTGAGGCATTTCAGATGTCATCCATGAACACTGGGAGAAGGGACCCTTACACAATGTAAACAAAATGTAATATGTTAAAGACCTAAGAACAAAACTTCATACATTGCATCATTGAATGAAGGTGAATTGTGTACAGGCTTACAGATTACTATTCATTTAACTTGCAATGTTGAGCTCTAACTTATGTGCCAACTGCCCTTTGAGATCATACAAGTTGTGAAGAGAGTCTTCTCAGAGAAGAGAGGTTGCAAACTAGGTTTTCTGATATGTTTTCGCCGCATAAAACACCACATTGATACTCCACTGGGGGGTAATTGTGTGTAGCCTACAATATAGATTGCCTGAACATAAAAAAAAACTTAATTCAGGAAGAGCTCAGGGCTGTGCTCGACAGGGGGGATAATCAAGGAGTCCCACAGCAACTGGAGCAGCCCTGTGGACCTTGTGCCCAAGGCGGACAGTCCCGTCTGTTTCTGCATGGACTAAATTTTATGCTTGTCCAATGCTGAGCATTGATGTACTGATTGAATGCTTGGGTTCTGCATATGTTTATCCAGCACTGGATTTAAGCTACTAGCAGATCGCCCTGACTACATTATCCCACATAGGTTACACCAATTTGTTACCCTTCCATCCAGCATTTTGAATGCCCTAGCCACATGTCTGTCACTCATAATTTTCCTTCCCATTAGTCATTACACTGGAACAAAATTTACTGTAGATTTCATAGTAATTTACCAATTACCAAGTAATTTGCCTATGAAGTACTGTAACATTTATAGTAAACAACTGTAAAACATATTTACAATAAAGAACTGTAAGATAGTACATACAGGTGCATCTCAATAAATTAGAATGTCGTGGAAAAGTTAATTTATTTCAGTAATTCAACTCAAATTGTGAAACTCGTATATTAAATAAATTCAATGCACACAGACTGAAGTAGTTTAAATCTTTGGTTCTTTTAATTGTGATGATTTTGGCTCACATTTAACAAAAACCCACCAATTCACTATCTCAACAAATTAGAATACTTCATAAGACCAATAAAAAAAACATTTTTAGTGAATTGTTGGCCTTCTGGAAAGTATGTTCATTTACTGTACATGTACTCAATACTTGGTAGGGGCTCCTTTTGCTTTAATTACTGCCTCAGTTCGGCGTGGCATGGAGGTGATCAGTTTGTGGCACTGCTGAGGTGGTATGGAAGCCCAGGTTTCTTTGACAGTGGCCTTCAGCTCATCTGCATTTATTGGTTTCTTGTTTCTCATTTTCCTCTTGACATTACCCCATAGATTCTCTATGGGGTTCAGGTGTGGTGAGTTTGCTGGCCAGTCAAGCACACCAACACCATGGTCATTTAACCAACTTTTGGTGCTTTTGGCAGTGTGGGCAGGTGCCAAATCCTGCTGGAAAATGAAATCAGCATCTTCAAAAAGCTGGTCAGCAGAAGGAAGCATGAAGTGCTCCAAAATTTCTTGGTAAACGGGTGCAGTGACTTTGGTTTTCAAAAAACACAATGGACCAACACCAGCAGATGACATTGCACCCCAAATCATCACAGACTGTGGAAACTGAACACTGGACTTCAAGCAACTTGGGCTATGAGCTTCTCCACTCTTCCTCTAAACTCTAGGACCTTGGTTTCCAAATGAAATACAAAACTTGCTCTCATCTGAAAAGAGGACTTTGGACCACTGGGCAACAATCCAGTTCTTCTTCTCCTTAGCCCAGGTAAGACGCCTCTGACGTTGTCTGTGGTTCAGGAGTGGCTTAACAAGAGGAATACGACAACTGTAGCCAAATTCCTGACACATCTGTGTGTGGTGGCTCTTGATGCCTTGACCCCAGCCTCAGTCCATTCCTTGTGAAGTTCACTCAAATTCTTGAATCGATTTTGCTTGACAATCCTCATAAGGCTGCGGTTCTCTCGGTTGGTTGTGCATCTTTTTCTTCCACACTTTTTCCTTCCACTCAACTTTCTGTTAACATGCTTGGATACAGCACTCTGTGAACAGCCAGCTTCTTTGGCAATGAATGTTTGTGGCTTACCTAGTGAACCAAACTGAGAGACCATTTTGAAGGCTCAGGAAACCTTTGCAGGTGTTTTGAGTTGATTAGCTGATTGGCATGTCACCATATTCTAATTTGTTGAGATAGTGAATTGGTGGGTTTTTGTTAAATGTGAGCCAAAATCATCACAATTAAAAGAACCAAAGACTTAAACTACTTCAGTCTGTGTGCATTGAATTTATTTAATACACGAGTTTCACAATTTGAGTTGAATTACTGAAATAAATTAACTTTTCCACGACATTCTAATTTATTGAGATGCACCTGTAGTATAAAATAACACATAGCCTACTACATTTGATCATTTAGTTGATGCAGGATACAACTGAGCTAAAGGGTCTTGCTCAAGGACCCAATCAAGGATTTGAACACACGACTTTCTTTTTTGTGACTCAAAACCTTAACCACTGAGCCACCAAAGCTAACACGGCAAACTTGCATTGATTCTATGTGACCTTTTAGTGGAGTTAATTCAGTGGTAGAAGTAGTTGAATCAATGCAAGCTGGTTGCAGTGTTGTCATGTATTTATGGTCACTCATTGGTTAAGACATTACGTCAGAGATTAGAAGGTTGTGTGTTCAAGTCCCATCCCCACCAAGCTGTCATGGTTGAGCAAGACAATCAGCAAATGTACTGGTTATGTGCTATTTTTAACATTAAGATATTACAGTGCTTTACTATAAATATGTTTTACAGTAGTTTACTGTAAATGGATACCCATGTTGCCAGTAAATTACTGTAAAATTACAGTGTACTTATGAAAAACCAAGTACAGCACCAATGAAAAGGAGTGTTTGGCCATCAAGTCGCAGTTTTTACCCTTTGGCATTTTCACTCCAGTGGCTCCACCACATGAAAGTTGCGGCCTAATAGTCCAAAGAGTATAGTCTAATATTATAATAAATCAGTCAGATAGTGTTTGATAAGTGTAAATTAGTGTAGGAAGTGGAATACAATGGCATGCTATAATATCAGGAGAACAGTTTCAGGACTAATGTATGTTTAGTTTTTGTTTTTTGTTTGCTTGATGAATGAGGTTATTTATTTTTTTATTTATTTATTATTTATTTATTTTAGTTAGCTAGTTAGTTAAATAGTTTGTTTGTTTTTCATGTAGTTGTGTTCATCTGTGTGTCAATGTCATCAATGTATGGAAAAATTGGATAAATTACTCACATCCAAGAAATTTAATTGGGCTACTCCAAAACTCATTTATGTTATACCAAACTGGGCTCAAGTTACATGTTGACAAAACACGATGGGTGACCCATAATTATAATTAAGATAAACAGGCAATGTTCATTCTTTGCAAGGTTACTTGTGTAGCGTATGACTATGCTCAAACTGATTTCTAAATTAACCCAAATAAAACATAGAAAGTTTCACCACTCAGGCAACCTAGAATAACCCCGAGAGGCCTCCTTTGACCAGATGCACCTTTAGGATGCAAAAAGTCTCTCTGGGACCCACACAGGACTTACCCCTGCAATAGAAGAAACCTTTGATGACTGAACGTCTGGGAAACTTCATGATTAGTTCGTCAGCAGGGGTCCACCAAAACTCCGACCAAGGGGCCTGTAAATCTCTAATCTAATCTCGGTTTACGACACACACACACACACACACACACACACACACACACGCTTACCTTACACACACAATGGAGAAATCCCTCTCTCTTCAATGTAACGTGTAATTATATGTAATTATTCCATGTCTAAATAGTGTGATGTTATTTTGTTTACATATATAGTGTGTTTAACTAACCTTAATGACTTTAAATAGTTTTAATCTAGCATATCATTTTAAATGTTTGTAACCAGGTTTTACTTGTAATATTCTTTACAAATCCATCGAATTTGGTATGTAATTAATCGTCTCGAGATACCCAGATTGATTATGCATATCATATTGCAATGGGATACATCATTTCATGTTTTGACTTAATTTCATTTATAACACGGTATAAGCCAGCTCCCCCCCGGACATTTAAATTAGGGTCCGAGACCAGACAAAGAGAGTCATCCGGACATGCAAACCCAACTTCCTGATTGGCCCATAGCCCAAAGAGGCGTGTGCGTTCGTGTTGTTTTTAAAACAACACCACGCTCACTTCAGATAGATTTGAGAGTCAGACTTCAGAGTTGGACTTCACTTCTCAACTTCACTTCTTCCGGTTTCTGTCCCCCGGGGCCACGTGCCCCGGGAAGAGGAAGCCAGGATCTCTCTCTCTCCGGACACAAGATGCAACTACCTCCGGGCTCACGCCTTTTCAAACAAAAACGAACCAGCGAACTCTACACGACCTCGTGCAAACTCTCAACCTTGAGGCTATGCAAGTATAGTTAATGATATATATCTGCGTTTAAGTTTGGACCCCTGTGTTACAGGAGAATTAAGTTCGTGCTGGTTCTGAAAAAGGCTAAATAGTTGTGTTTTTGTCTGCTTCCCTTTCTTTCATTACTTTCTCTCTATCCCTTTTCTCTCCCTGTATATAGATGTGTATATATGTATGTTCCGCTTAGAGTTAGTCGTATGTATCCATAGTCACATATAGCTATTAAAATCTATTATCCCACGCTTGATGTTCTCTGTTTTTGGTCACGTGATGAATCAATTAAACGCTGTATAAGATCTCGATTACCCGCTCTATCTTTAATAACAAACTTCGTGAGTTAATTCTTCCTGGCCAGAAGGATAAACTCACTCTTTAGAGTCCATAAAGCTGATCTAGGCCACATACATAGTCATAATTAATTATAATCCGTTGTAGTTAATTATCTATATGTATATGTGCACCTATATAAATTCCCTTTTATGGCTGATGTATATTTATAACTTGTCACAACACGCGTTGATTAGATATATAGATATATTTCACGCCAGTCAAGCTAATTCCTTATATAAATTGGAGAATCCATTTAAACATGTTAAACATCTTTTAATTTGTTACGTAAATTGTAACTGGTGGAGAATATTATTTTAAACGTGGCAGATTCATCCGAGTTACTACACATTCCTGTAGATAACGCGGGCACGCTTTAAAACTCATCTCCTTTAAAAAGGTGCGTTGAATCCAAGCGTGCGCTTCTGTCTCGTTTCATGTTTAAAGTTGATCCATTTCATTATTCTGGTGGAAAAGAATAATGCATAATAATGCCCCCTTTTGTAATTTCGCTACACTTGCCAAGAACATACCTCCCAAGGACCCAAGTCCATTCTTCATGTTCTTGGTATTGAAAAACACCTAGTGTTAACAAGTAATGATCAAAAATATATAGCGGAAACCAAAAACAGTGCAAAGTGTGGGAAGGTACTGGGGTCAAAGCTAGGACGTAATACTATAGATTCATTGTTCCTTATTGTCCCTACTGCTGAGAATACACCCCTTATATTAATGATGAATTACAGTTGCAATCAAAATTATTCAACCCCCATTGCAAATCAGGTTTATTGTCAAAATTTACAGACTGTCATGGAATTGCTCCACGCCCAAGCCAGGCCGGGGATATCGCGTCATCTCTTTGCGGTACGGAAGAGACCGCCCCACATCTGTAACCCAGAGAAGACATCAAGCATCCTCTTCCACCTGCATCTGATTCATATTTATGTTAACGGGCACTTGTGTGCATATATAGTCACAGTTTGCACTGCACTCTTTGTCTTGCTTTGGTTGTCTTATGTTGTTACGTTATGCTCTCCTGTCGTTGGTTATTTGTTTCATGTTTGTTTTTTGTATTTGTAATGCCTCAGCACAAGCAGCATCATATATTTCACACAATTATAACCAGAAGAAATAAAACAATGGGCCTTCTCAGCCAGAGAACCCACAAGAAACTCTGGACCAAAATGTCTCCACTCAGGGAGCCATAAAACAAGGAATCCACCCCAGACACCCAGGAGCCACTTAAATCCAGCATGTGCATCTGCCTTATCTCAACCAACACGGCAAGCGTTAAAGGCCTCCTTGACCCGGGGCTGAACCCTCTCGACCACAGAAACTGCTCTCAAATGCAGAGATTTAGGCCTTTTTGGGCCAGACCAGTAAGGCCAATAAATTGTGGAAGAAAGGAGAGACCTTTTCGTTCAGTCACAAAGATTACACATTCCACAATTCCACACAAGGACTCGCACATTCCACAATCGGTGCCTACCAGGAGCAACGACTGTGGGAATTAATACATCTTTGAACAACTGCAATCACCTATGTCCTACCATGTGTTGTTCTATTTTCTTCATGTGTATCACCTTTAAGTTGCCACTAGTTATTTCATTTAATCATGTATTAGTGTAGTAGCCCTAGGAGGATCATTGTGTTTTAAATATTAGTAATGTACTTTAAGTATAGTCAAACATGTCTTGTTTGGTATGTATGTGTTCATTGAGTGATTTCCTAAATCATAAGAGTAAGGAAATTTGTGTAGATTGTTCTGATATGTACATGCAAGTTTCAGGACAAAGTTTAATAATCCACTCATCATTGAAGAGTGCGGAACCACTCATCCACATGGACAAGGGGCTGATTAGCATAATAGGTGGAGAATCTGGCTAACACCCCGCCCAAAGACAATATTGATTGGAGGAAGCACTCTGGGCTGGACTAGCCCAGGAAGTGTTAAAATCCTAAGAACACAAGTTTGAGTTCGTCACTTGCTTCGCTCTCTCTCGTGTCTCTTGCTTCTTGGCACGTTTCGAAGGACGGGGTCGGTGGAGGGTCTCCAGAGCCAATCAACGTCGGAGAGATCAGATCACGTTTACCTCGGCCTGGGGACCCAGCGAGAGCCGCCGCCTGCTTTTCAAGCCTCCCGCCTTCATTCCACTCAGCATTCCGATTGGTCTTCCGAGACACCTCTCACCGACCAGACCGCCGACGACACCACGACGTAACGAAGAAATCCCTTCAATACAGCTAAGGCAAGCGCAATACTCCAGAATCTAGCTAATCTGGTGTCTATAATAAGTTGAGCCCTTCTAAAGGAAGTGAAGATAACTAAATAAGTTGATGGTTCGTTCAGATCATGGTCTGTGAAATAGCATGCAACGCTAGAGACTCGGAACTTCATTCACCCTTCATCATCACCCGTTTGTGTGTGTGTGTGTGTGTGTGTGTGTGTGTGCGTGTGTTTATATATTAGCTTAGTTTCCGTGTCATATAATAGTTCAGTAAAGTCTCGTCTGTTCTTAAATACGTGTTCTTTTTGCTTACAAGTGTCTATTGCCTTGAATTGCGATTCTGCTACATGCTCTTTAAATAATATTTCACTATGTTTAGGATATTATTGCCGGTGGCCACGGAGGTAATATCTAATGCATAATTAATGAATACACTAGTTTCAACTTATCGCTGGACGAATAGTTGATCAGTAATACTAAATTAGTCAAATTTCCCTTTTCGAGCTGATCTGTTAATCTCTCTGACATCTTTGGAGGAGAATAAAGATAGCTTGATTTAACAACTAATTTTTACTTACGTAAAATGGTGGAGAATATATCAAATTAACCCAAACAGCTAATTTTCACTACATATTCTGGTAGATAATGCGGGCACGCTTTAAAACTCTTGTCTCCTTTAAAACAGTGCTTTGAATCCAAGCGTGCGCTTTTCTTTCGTTTTTAAAGCTGATTCGCTACATATTTTAGTGAAATATTTTCACTATTATTAAAATCTTCATCTGCAGTTGCATCCGTCTCCGCCTCCGTTACGTGACAGAAAGCAAGACCGTCAATTTTTTTTTTACCCAAGAGAGGATCTTGCAGTCCCTGTAATTGAAACTGAAGGGGAGGGAATCGTGGATCAGGGCCAGAGAAGCATGGCTAAAAACCATGCGTAAGACCTTTTCCCACCCTACTGCGGATCTCGGTCAGCCTACCGATTCAACAGAGAATGCCGATCAGCCTCACTGTTCAGCTGAGGATGCCGCTCAGCCTCCCTGTTCAGCTGAGGATGTTGCTCCGTCTCCCGGTTCGGCCAAGAGCTCCGCTTTTCCTCCCTGCTACGCCTCGGATATCACTACGCCAGGCCTCTCTTCGATGTCGCTCCTCCTTCCTGCTCGGCTGAGTACATCGCTCTGCATTCCTGCTCAGCTGAGGACATCGCTCCACCTTCCTGCTTGGCTGAGGATGTCACTCTGCCATCCTGCTCCACTGAGGATGTCGCTCTGCCTCCAGGGGGGGATTCTGTCATGGATATGCTGGAACAAACTCTGGACTACAGTTCCAAGCAGCCCCTGCACCCCACTGCATCACTGTCACATGACCACCTACACCTGATCCACATTTATGTTAACGAGCACTTGTGTGTATATAGTCACAGTTTGCACTGCACTCTTTGTCTTGCTTTGGTTGTCTTATGTTGTCATATTATTCTCTCCTGTCGTTGGTTATTTGTTTCATGTTTGTTTTTTGCCACGTGTCCATAGCTTCTTTTGTGTTTATTTTCACTATTATTAAAATCTTCATCTGCACTTACATCCGTCTCCACCTCCGTTACATGGCACAGACTTTCAGCTGTTTGCAATGAACAAATCAAACAAAAGCAATTGAAATAGCTCAACACAACGAGTGCTTCAAGTGGTTTCCCAAAATTCAACTGAAAATGCAACTTATAATGACTTCTCCAGTCTCAAAATTATTCAACCCCCTGAATAGAATCCCTCACATCAGCACAAATATGCAAAACAGGAGTTGTCTCAAGCACACCTGATGCAACAAAACAAGGGCTTCATTAGTTGCACCAGGTGCGTTTGAGCTGGAACACATGAAATACCTGAACTGGCTAGGGGTTTGTTGAGTGTCAAATTTGACTGCATGTTGAAATATGGCTGCGTCAAAAGAATGGTCCAAAAAGTTAAGAGAAGAGATCATCACCCTTCACAAACAAGGAACAGTATACAAAAAGATAGCGAAGGCACTGAATGTTCCTAAAAACACCATTGGACGCATAGTTCTGTAATGTCTGAACATGTCAAACTGATTTCTGAATCAGCCTGGACATAGCAAAGAAGTTTCTCTGTTTCTTTGAGCTGTGAATCCATATAACCCCCCTCTGGTCTTCGACCAGATGCCATCGGGCATGCTACAGGGGACACGACCCCCCTCTTCAGACACACACACAATGGAAGAATCTCT
Organism: Cranoglanis bouderius; assembly: GCA_023630585.1. NCBI lineage: Eukaryota > Metazoa > Chordata > Actinopteri > Siluriformes > Cranoglanididae > Cranoglanis > Cranoglanis bouderius. The sequence goes on from CM042541.1 coordinate 3,197,217, forward strand.
TTTGAATGTAACATGTAATTATATGTAATTATTCGATGTCCAAATAGTGTGATGTTTTCTTATTGGCATATATTGTGTGTTTATGTAACCGAACTATAATGATTTTAGATAGTTTAATTTAGGATATCATTTTAAATGTCTGTAACCATGTTTTACCTGTAATATTTTCTATAATTCCATCGAATTTGGTATGTAATTAATCGTCTCTTGATTCCCTGAATAATTATGCATATCATATTGCAATGGGATACATTATTTCATGCTTTTTCTTAATCTCATTTATAATATGGTTTAAACTGGCGCTGCCCCGGATGGGCAACCCACTCTAAGAGATGACACACAGGAAGTCCCTCCCACCAACAAATCCAACTTCCTGATTGGCCAATAGCCCAGAGAGGCGTGTGCATTGGTGTTGTCTTTAAAACAACAACACGCATTCTTCACTCGCTACACTCTTCAACTCTCTCCACTCTCTTCAGATTCTCTCACTCTCTTCAGTCTCTTCAGTCTTCTTCGGTTCACTTCAGGTTTCCCTCCCCCAGGGCCACATGCCCCGGGAAGAGGGAGCCACACTCTCTCTCTCTCTCTCCCGGACAAAAGATGCAACCGCCTCACGGCCCACGTCTTTTCAAACAGCACGACGAACCAGCGAACTCGACACAATCTCGCGCGAACTTTGAACCGACAACACTTACGCCATGCAAGTATGGTTAATGGATCTATATATGCATTAAGATTGTACCCCTGTTTACAGGAGATTAAGTTTGTTGCTGGTTTTGAAAATGGCTAATTAATTGTTGTTTTTGTCTGTTACCCTCTTCCCTTCATTACTTTCTCTCTATACTCTCTCTTGCCTTGTATATAGATGTACATATGTATTGTTTGCTTAGAGTTAGTTGTGTGTATCCATAGTTACACTCACTTATTAAAATCTATTATCACCACGCTTGATTTTCTCTGTTTTGGTCACGTGATGAAGTCAATTCTACACTGCGAGTTTCGCTATCCACTCTTGAAATGGAGAATCCTTCCTGGCCAGAAGGATAAACTCCGTCTTTAGAGTTCATAAGTCTAAACTAGACTACAGCTAATCCTAAAAGCTGATCTAGACCACATATATAGTCATAATTAATTATAATCTGTTGTAGTTAATTATCTATATGTATATGTGCACATACATTAATTCCCTTTCATGGCTGATGTATATTTATAACTGGTCACAACAGGCTTTGATTAGATATATAGATATATTTCACGCCATTCGAGCTGATTCCTTACATAAATTGGTGGAGAATACATTTAAACGTGTTAAACATCTTTTAATTCATTACATGAATAACATTACATGACTGGTGGAGAATATTTTTAAACGTTTCATTTTTTACATCTGATTTGCTACAGTTCGCAAGTTCAAAGTTAAGGGAACAGTGGTTACACTACCTGGACGGGGCAGAAAAAGGAAGCTATCAATGGCTGCAACCAGGTTTCTAAGAAGACAGGTTGTGAAAATCCCTCGAGTGACTGCAAAAGACCTGCAGCAAGACTTGGTGGCAACAGGTACTGAGGTTTCAGTTAGCCAGTAAGGCACATACTAAATGCAGAAGGTTTCCATGCCAGAACTCCAAGATGTGTGAAAGGCAAGTGTGAAAGGCAAGAGGGATTCATTGAAGTATCAGGAAATCCTAGGATGAAACGTCATGCCGTTTGTGAGGAAGCTGTAGCTTGGGCATCATTGGCCCTTCCAACAGGACAATGATCCCAAGCATACCTCAAATTCAACCAAGGCTTGGTAGCAGAAGAAGTCCTGGAAGATTCTACAGTGGCCATCACAGCGTGCTGCAACCACCTCCTTCAAATCCCACCAGAGATTTTCTATGGGGTTCAAGTCAGGTGAGACTTGAACCCCATAGAAAATCTCTGCTGGGATTTGAAGAAGATGGTTGCAGCACGCAAACCCAAGAATATTACTGAACTGGAGACCATTGCTCATGAGGAATGGGCTAAGATTCCTCAAGAACGCTGCCAGAAGCTGGTGTCTGGCTATGCATCTCATTTGCAGCAGGTCATAACAGCAAAAGGGTGCTCCACTAAGTCCTAAAGGTGCTTGCCATGAAGGGGTTGAATAATTTTGAAATTGGAGAAGTCATTATAAGTTGCATTTTCAGTTGAATTTAGGGAAACCACTTGAAGCATTCGTTGTGTTGAGCTATTTCCATTGATTTTGTTTGATTTGTTCATTGCAAACAGCTGAAGGTCTGTAAATTTTGACGATAAACCTGATTTGCAATGGGGGTTGAATAATTTTGATTGCAACTGTATGTAATATAATTTAAAAATAAATTAAAAAAACATAACTGAATTTAGTTATAGATAAATACAGAAATAATTCCAGCTGCATTATTTGAGTTCCAGATAGTATACTCCATCATTTATATTCAGTAACCACTTTATCCTGGTCAGTCTATTCTGGAAACACAGAGAGAAGCAACCCCCAAATGAAGCACCAGTCCATCACAGGGCACCATGCACATACACACTCACACACTCATTCACACCTATGGGCAATTTAGAGTATGTGAATGTGAGTCCCACAGGGCCTGGGAATTTGAGGTTAAAGCTGTTGTTTTTGCAGGCACTAAATTCATGTATTTGTGCACCTGTTGAAAGTTCTTCCATTAGCCAGAGCCATATGCGTACACCCACACTCCTTTTTTCTCTCATTTCCTCAGTCATTTAGTGAATTCCTGCTCTGACAAAATCAGTGAAATAATTGAGATAAAATGACTCTTAAGCAAATGAGATTAAACTAATTGTGATTATGCAATTGTGTCTGTCTTGCCTTAGTACTAGACTGTTTTTAAAATCCACTTGTTCATTTAATTTCACTAAATACTGTGTGACTTATTTTATCAAGAATACTTACAGACCTGAGTGTGTGTGTGTGCATGTGTGTGTGTGTGTGTGTGTGTGTGTGTGTGAGAGAGAGAGAGAGAGAGAGAGAGAGAGAGAGAGAGAGAGAGAGAGAGAGAGAGAGAGAGAGAGAGAGAGAAAGCCCCATGGGAACAGTGAGATGTGCAGGTGTGCCTACTAATGGAACATCATAGGGTGATGTAAACATTCGTTCCCCAGCTACTATTGCACACACACACACACACACACACACACACACACACACACACACACAAACACACACAAACACACACATTTGGGAAACTAACGCTTAGCACATTGACTACTCAAAAACGATCTGTATGTTGTGCAAAAACAAGTAGATATTCTAAAATTTAAATCATTTGAACTTGTCATTGGTTCGACTTCCTTTCTTACTGTTTTTTTATTTTATGTTATAGGGGGCATGGTGGCTTAGTGGTTAGCAAGTTTGTATCTCTGGGGTTGGGGATTCAATTCCTGCTTCTGCCCTGTGTGCACAGAGTTTGTGTATTCTTTCCATGCTTCGGGGTTTCCTCCGGGTACTCCGGTTTCCTCCCCCAGTCCAAAGGCATGCGTTGTAGGCTGATTGGCATCTCTAAATTGTCCATAGTGTGTGAATGGGTGTGGGTGCGATTTGCCCTCTGATGGGTTGGCATCCCATCCAGGGTGTCCCCCACATTGTGTCCTGAAGTTCCCTGGGATAGGCTCCAGGCTCCACCGCGACCCTGTGTAGGAAAAGCAGTAATTCCAGTAGAAAATGGATGGATGGCTGGATGGATTTTATGTTGTGTCATTGTAAGTAACTGCTAAGTCCTCATTAGTAACAACTTGTTGTGACAGCAAACTACTACAATGAAATCTAAATTTGAGTCTTGTTCATTGAAAAGCTGCTAATATCTGACGTTGGACTGGAATTCCATGAAGGGTGCATTCTCACCTCACACCCATTTTTCCTGGATAGGCTCCAGATCCATGGCAATAATGTTAGCTGCAAATTAAACAGGCAAGTACAAGTACAATTTATTTCATATTAATTTTTATTTTTATTTTTTTTTAATCACTCTGTTCATGCTAATTCTTACAAATTTTGTGTAGGGGTATCTTGCGTTTAGTTAAAGATCCGGTGTATCTAGTGACAAATCTACCCTTGCTAATTAATAGGCCTCACAGTATACAGGTGTGTGTGTGTGTGTGTGTGTGTGTGTGTGTGTGTGTGTGTGTGTGTGTGTGTGTGTGTGTGTGTATGCGCGCACACTCACAGGATGAGGATTTGTGCAGCATTGTAAAATTTGCAGCATAATAATGAAGTGCTAATTAGCAATAACTAATTTCATAATTTCTGTATTTTCTAATTCATAAATACTTCTAACACGCTGTTAGCATGAATCACATAACCTCAAACCGAAAGTGGTTGGCCTTGTCAAAAAAAAAAAAACTGATTCTAAACTTTTAATTGCTTCACAAACGGGTGCTGAGCCAAAAAAATATTGGCAACGTTGACAAGGTGATTTGGATGGCTTCCAAATTCAACAGCATATGCAGGGGGATTTTAACTCGGCTAATAAGCCGGAGTGTTTTGGTTTTGCAGAAAGATGCGTAGACCAAACAGTCTGGGCTCGCGCTTTGAAGTTGTTGACCTGAGGTAAAAGTTCCCTTTCGTATGTTATAACACTCGTTTTTTTTTTTTTTTTTTTTTTTTTTTTTTCCAGTTTCATGTTTCAAAAAATGTAATAAATAAATAAATATTATTTACTGGTGGGGAAAAAACTGATAATTAGACTAAATCATAGAACATGTAATAAGAATAAATTCTAACTATACTAGATCTGGAAAAATTTTCCAGCATAGAGAATGGAAAATTTTCCATTACATGACACTTAACATGACACATGATGCATGTTAAGATATTTTGGAGTTTTGTTTGTTTGTTTGTTTGTTTGTTTGTTTGTTTTTATATAAAAAAAACATTAATTCATTAATTTGTTTATTAAAATAGTATTAATAATAATAGAAGTTATTTTAAATATTGAATAAATATTATTTAGAAAAACGAATTACAAATGACATATTTTGCAAATAGAAGTAATCAGTTCAATAATAACACAAAAAATAGTATTCTAGTATTGATTCACAGAAGTACTCCTTGACCTGACTTTAATTTTCCACTACTGGTTGAAATCATATGGCAACAATAATAGATTATTATACTTTTTGAGGATTTTTTTTTTGATCCACGATATGTATCATGGTATTCTGTTTTGCTAAATTTACGAAGCTATCGAATGTACCAGCCAATGAATAATAAAATTTGGGTAATCCATCCATCCATCCATCCATCCATCCATCCATACTGCTTATCTTACACAGGGTCACGGTGGAGGCTGGAGCCTGTCCCAGGGAACTCGGAGCACAAGTCGATGGACACCCTGGGCGGGGTGCCAACCCATTTCAGGGAGCAATCACACGCCCAATCATACACCCATTTACACACTACGGACTATTTGGAAATGCCAATCATAACACATGTTTTTGGACTGGGGGAGGAAACCAGAGTACCTGGAGGAAACCCCTGAAGCATGGGGAGAACATGTAAACTCCATGCATACAGGGCAGAGGCAGGATTCGATCCCCCCAACCCCGGAGGTGCGAGGCAAACATGCTAAACACTAAGCCACCGTGACCACCAAATAATAAATAAAATTTCACTCATGATGTAACCATGAGTGAAATTACATCATGTAATCTATTCCTACTAAGAAATTGTGTTTAACGTTGTCATTATGGTCATTATTTCACCTGTTCGTATCCACCGAGCCTTATTGGCATTTTGCCGTATAAACAGAGCTAATAAGGAAATAAATCCCTTGTCAACACATTTTCAGGAACCTGATCTTGCACAAAGGGTAATACACAAGGGTAAATTTTCTTCATTTTGCCCACTTGATATTGAGTTGCTCACTTAAACCATGCAGGTTTTTATATTTGTCTCATAGCACGTCTCATATTCTTTATACACCTAAACTTTTCAAAAGGAAAAACAGTGGCTTAATAAACATAGGTTTAGACACAGATATATGCTGCAGGAATATATATAGTTCAGAATGAAAGGGATGATTTATGAGCAATATGGCTTTTGATGACTTATGCATTTGCAAACCTGCATCACAATGTGTGTGTGTGACAAGATGACAAAATGTGATAATGCATCACAGACAAGATTCTATCTCTATCTCTCTCTCGCTTTAATTGTGAATCAGGGACTACTCTTTATGGATCCAACAGCAGGCCAGGGACCATAAAGCCTCCATAAAACCAACCTGAGCCTGTGTGCGTGTGTGCGTGTGTGTGTGTGTGTGTGTGTGTGTGTGTGTGTGTGTGTGTGTGTGTGTGTGTGTGTGTGTGTGTGTGTGTGTGTGTGTGTGCACGCATGTTGTAGTAGTACATGACATTTTACAATATGGTCACATATACATTATGACAGGTTAAAACTGATAAGACAAATATTTTAATGATATATTTTTATATTTTTTAATAGTTTATCTGAAAGTTTGATTAAATGATTAGGCTTGTTTACCCACACAGCAAGAAATAAATTAAATGATCACACTTCATGTTTACACGCACAACTAAAATTATTCCAGCTGTACAAGGGGAATTGCTGGGACTACGCAGTTTAAAACATGAACATAAAAAAATGTCACAAATAAATCATAAATGTCTATGAGTTCAGTCTCATTTGCAATTTTGAATTTATTATAATTAATTACATTTGTTCTCTAAAAACACACAAGTTTTGCAATACCTACAAAAACTGCAATATGATAACGACGAAAGATCTAACTGATGGTAATTTTCGGGGAGGGGCTGGGTTGGGGGTGTTAGGGGACATACTGGGGTTGCAATGCTTATTTAAACAAGCTGAGAATGACTTTTTAATTACTTTTTTTCAATTAAAGACATTTTCCAGTATAGGCCTCAAAATATAGTATGTTACTGTGTTATAGTGTGTTGATGTTATCTGCCTTTGCCTTCACTTCAACCAGATCGAAGACCTTTACTTGAGCACTGTACAATAATCGTATACGAAACATTATGGCAGTATTATCAGCTTTTGAAATAATTTTAATTTGGAGGAGGCTGAGATATTTAAATGAGCTCTATAACTTTTTCTTTAAATCAGTCCGTACAGGATTTTGCAGTTTTTTGTGCTTTTGCGGAAAACTACTTGAATTGGAGAAATTGCAACTGCACAAAATTGTTTTGCGTGGTCTTTTGCATTGATGTTTGTTGGTAAATGAGACCTTTTAGCTGTACCCATGTTCGACGCACATGAATTGAAGACGGCTTTGACTGATTGTGCGTTGTGATGATGTCATATGCCACGTCTTGGCCCAAATCTGCGGAAAATCTGCAAGCTCCTCCGAATATTGCTCGAAGTTTGCTTGATTTTGCTCAAATTTCACTGGAAGGACTGTTAAATGTATTTATACCACAGTATGGTTGAATTCTCAAATCTGATTGGTCAGAAGGTGTGGATTAATTTTCTGTAACAGCACAGCTTGGACTGCAGTTAACATTATTATAAAATTCTTGATAGGTTTACAATATTGTGCTTGGTCTAATACATTATTGTATCCCAGTGTGGATTATTTTCATATAACAGTGTTAATCCTTACTCATTTTATGTTCATTCACATTATCCATCTAACGCAATCATATTGGTCCAAATAATTCAGGCCTTTTAACTACAACCATGAACATTAATACTTCATCAGTGGAGCTTTAGGATGTTATAAATCATCTCACCATCTCATTATGAGGCACTAATATAATATAAGAAAATATACTGTGATAACCACATCTATTATTATTAATAGTAGTAGTAGTAGTAGTAGTAGTATTAAACCTGTAGTATAATGGTATAGATAACATGTAAGGAATAAAACATAGTGGACATGCTGTTATAGGAGAATAATCAGTGACAACATCATCCCAATATTTAACTAAAACCTGTGTACTTCAGGAGATAACCCAATCCAAAAACCCCAGGGGTGTTATGTAACTCCAGTATACTTGTTAAAGCCATGAAATTGTGTGATGCATTACTGAAGGAGCTGTCTTCCTGATGGGTCTGTTCAAAAATATTTTTGGCATTTTACCAAATAATTCTTCATTGCAGTTGGTTGCATTTGGTCGCATTCAAAATGTAAAGCTATAAACAGACACAGTGATCTAATATTTAGCTCTATTGTTACCATACTATGAATTTCCCACACCTAGAACATTCCCAATAGCAAAAAAAAAAAGAAAGAAAGAAAGAAAAAATAGCATATGTCGGTCCAACCAGTCAATTTCAAATGCAACTCCTAATTTGACTGAGACTGTAACGCATTGCCAAGGTTTAAATTGCCTTGCATATAAGCCAGCATGTTTTGTGATGCTTAATTACCAATAACTGTTTCATATGTTTTTTTTTGTTTGTTTGTTTGTTTCTTTGTTCCAAATAGCCCCCATCCTTTCCGCAGTCGCTTTGGTGACCAATCAGAAGTGATGTGAAATGTTTATAAATGTGATTGAAATAATGGGTTAATCTACTGAGAGGGTTCCTAATTAGTTTGGAGCTGAATTTACAGAGCTGTTATTTTATTAGCTAGAGAATTGAGATTTTGTAGGTAACACTGGTAAGTAGAGTATAATGAGTATAAGAGTTTTTGATTTGAGATTTATTGATTTGCTAAAGGTAACATACAAGTTATTTAATTTGGTTTCACTTGTTCCTTTTTTTTTTGTTCCATTTGTACATTTCTATCCTGATGGGAGTGGTCTCTTTCAGGATGACTCCACCCCCATCCACAGGGTGTGAGGGCTCACTGAATGGTTTGATGAGGATTAACCCCAATGATGTAAACCCCAACCCATTTTAACACCTATGGGAGATTTTAGAGCGACATGTTAGACGCGACCTTCATCAAAACACGAGTGGAGTGAATATCTTTTGGAAGAACAGTGTTCATCCCTCCAGTACAGTTCTGGAGATGTGCAGAATCAATGTCAACCTGTTCTGGCATCTCATGATGGCCCAGTAATACACTTTATTTTGTTTTTTTCCTTTATTTTGTCACTATACAACGTTGTGCAAAGTCTTGGGCAACCTGAATGATTTTAGATTTTTTTTTCCTGCATTAGTGTGTCGGTTGAAAACAAACTAGGTGTCCAAAAAAAAAAATTTAACTGTTGCATGTGGTTAAAAAGAGGAGGATATTAATTAATAGACCACCTTTCATATAAAAACATCATTGAGGAATTAAATGCCTCAACAGAAGCAATTAAGGCAAAGTCTACAAAATAACTATGGCAAATTCTCAAAGATGCTTGAAATAAAATACCAGCTTATTTCCTTTTCCAAAGCAAATAGATGCATTTTTTAAAAAGCAGTTTCATTGTTCACTGTTTGCTGCTATTGACATTAATTTATTTGCTATAAAACATTTTTTATTTAATTCATTTTGAAGGCATCTTTGCTTCACATATTTTCTTTACATATGCCTAAGACAGACATTTATGTTGGCTGTCTTTCTTTTTTTAAATATCCACCAACATGGCTAATGAACTTACTAGCAAGCAAACAATAACTTCCACAAGCTTTAACCTGCTATTAAACCATGCATTTGTTCTAACTAGCATTAATGATGCATTAACTTGGAAACATTTGCTAACATGTGAAACGGATTTTTTACAGTCGCTAAGAATCTGCTGTTGCTTGTTTCATTCATTTTCTGCACCAGACATACTGTATATTGCTGCTGGGACACCATTTAGGTTTGTTTAATGCTAGCTTTGCATAATAATAATAATAATAATAATAATAATAATAATAATAATAATAATAATAATAATAAAACGTGACACTTTGACATGATCAATCACAAAAGCTTGTCATATCCTTTATTCCGCCTAAAATATGCTTAGATAAATAATACATGAAAATACAACACCTCTGAGAAAAACACATGCAATGTTGTTTTCAAATTTGTCCAAAATAAGGAATGTTTTAGAAGACAGTTGTCCTTATGGTGCCCTTCGAATAGGACAGACTTTGTCTCAGAGGCGCAATTACTGACGATATTTTGAAGTATCTGTAGTAATATTATGCGTGTTGAATATAAAATTGAGTATATCGCATTACTGATTGCTGGCACATGCCTAAGTTTCACTCTGCACACAGATATTTGGTGTTATACACCTTTAATAAAAATTTTTAAAAAAATAAAAAAATTAAAGAAAGAAAAAAATATGGTAAAAGAAAAAAGCACTGCAAGAAAAAATCCTGCCATTTTCTGCCTCGCTTTGATTAATGTTTTTTTCCTGCCTAATAAAAGGTTCACAAACCATCTGTTTTAGTCCCTAATGCCTTGCCCAAAGGTTTCTTCCCCCTCTTACAGGCACTGAGCCAACAAACATTCCTCTCTCTCTCTCTCTCTCTCTCTCTCTCTCTCTCTCTCTCTCTCTCTCTCTCTCTCACACACACACACACACACACACACACACTCCAACTCTCTTTCTCACTCCTCTTTTCTCTTTTTCACTCATTCCTCTCTCTCTCTCTCTCTCTCTCTCTCTCTCTCTCTCTCCCATGTAAATAGCCTCTCTCTCTTTTTTTTAATCTCGCACTGCCATTTCCTTCTCATCGTTATGCATATTCATTGCCAGTAAACATTTTCATCGACTACATTTAATCTCCTCCAACCGCAATTACGCGCCGGCCGTCACTCCTCTCTCTCTCTCTCTCTCTCTCTCTCTCTCTCTCTCTCTCTCTCTCTCTCTCTCTCTCTCTCTCTCCTGCTCTCACACAGCTGTCCTACAGATGGGGCCTGAAGCCAAAAACACACCAAATCCACATTTACAAGATTCCTGTGGAATTTATTTAAAAGGGGGAAGGCCTTTCTCATACTGTTGTGTTATTTTGCTCTTATTTCCTTTTTTTCATGTCACCTTGTGCCTCTCTTCTTTCAGTCTTTCACTTTCTTTGTCTTATAGCCATGGGTTAACTTTTTTTTTTTATAGAGAGAGAGAGAAAATAAGGTGAGTATGACAAGTTACACACAGTTTTGTTTATAGTATGTCTAGAGCTGTACTCTGGAGGGTTTTTGCACAGAACTCTCCATTTTAGGGTCTGTATATACAGTATTGTCGGAAAAAAACATATTTCAGTTGTGTTAATTTCTTGTTTGGGACAGCAAAACCAACCCTTCTTAAAATGAAAATAAATTGAAAAATTTTTAAAAACTGGATCCAAAGACAGGATTCTACAGATTTATTTGGTGGTATTTAGTAGTAGCAAAAATCCAGGTTGAATAGGTGTTTTACAAATTGATGAACAACATGTTGACAGAGAGTGTTTGGGGGGAAAATCCTGTGTAGTGTTGATTATTCATTCATTCATCTACAGTAAGCACTTTATCCTGGTCGGGGTTGTGATGGATCTGCTGTGATTGTGGATGATGGTTTAACCACCATGGTCACAGTTGCAAATTTCTAACAATTCAAATTATTCATATAACATTTTTATGGAAATTGTACTACTGTTTCAAATATTAAATTGATATGAAATGTCATTTGTAAGAAACTGAACAAAATTGCCCTCGTTCTTTTAAACTGATATAAGGTTTAAACTTATATTATATGTTATGTATAATGGTATAAAACATCTCTCTCCCTCTCTCTCTCTCTCTCCGTGTTAGTCATTATCTGGGTCATGTGATTTTTTAAATACATTTTATAGAAAAGAAAAGTGAGAGAGATGTGTGTACCTTAATACATACGGTACAGCAGGGTTTCCTCTCCCTCTGTTCTACGGTGCAGGTGTGAAATTGAATAGAGAGAGAGAGAGAGAGAGAGAGAGAGAGAGAGAGAGAGAGAGAGAGAGAGAGAGAGAGAGATGGTAAGTTATTCATCCCCAGGGGGCACTGTAAGTCCTCCACTTCAACAGCTTCCACCATGTGGCCCTTTTCCCCTCTCTCTCTCTCTCTCTCTCTCTCTCTCTCTCTCTCTCTCTCTCTCTCTCTCTCTCTCTCTGTCTCTCTCTCTCTCTCTCACACACACATACACACATACACGTATAAGGACAGCTGTGCTGGAATGATGGTGACAGACATTAATTTGTTTTTTTTCATATTATTACTGCAGCACAAAAACCACCTTTAGCAACACCAGCATGACACACACAGTATTACCTTTTTTGTGAAGGTTAGGTATTTGCAGTTAAGTGTGTATTAGTGTAGCTAAATCATAAATAACAATATCCCTAACGTTAACCTTAACCTCAGTAGCTAAAAGAAAACCTTTGGGCTCTTTTAGTAAATAAAAAAAATTAATAAAATAAACATCATGAGGACCAGGTTATTGTTTTAGCAAGGTCAAAATTATGTATTCCCAACATCATGGGGACATTTGCACAACGCAAAGTGGTTACTAAATGGCCACACACACACACACACACACACACACACACACACACACACACACACACACACACACACACACAGATGTGAGTGCACACATGAGTATACTCACACAAATTACAGGTTTGATGCTGTGGATTGTGGGGTTCAGGTCATGTGTCTTTGTGAACTCTTGAGGCTCCTTAATGCTGGCCACAGGTGCTGGAAGCCTCACAATGGCGTGGGAGCGCGTGTGTGTGTGTGTGTGTGTGTGTGTGTGTGTGTGTGTGTGTGTGTGTGTGTGTGTGTGTGTGTGTGTGTGTATGTGTGTGTGTGTGTGTGCGTGTGACAGGCTCTATAATAAGCCTTTGCAGTAAGGCCAGTCACACACCTGTGCACCAGCCTACAGACACGGAGAGACATCAGTAACAGTAATGCAAGCAGTGGAGCGTGGCGTAGTGTGTGTGTGTGTGTGTGTGTGTGTGTGTGTGTGTGTGTGTGTGTGTGTGTGTCTGTGTCTATGGCTGTGTCTGTGTCTGTGTCTGTGTGTGCATTATTTGGTTTAAAAGAAAGTCTGGCATGCTTACATAAGGTGAACTTTTACAACGGGCCAGAATCTTGAAATTCCATACAAAATGTGTGTGTGTGTGTGTGTGTGTGTGTGTGTGTGTGTGTGTGTGTGTGTGTGTGTGTGTGTGTGTGTGTGTGTGTGTGTGTGTGTGTGTGTGTGTGGCATTCTATGCCTAAGAAAAGTGTGGCGGAGCACTATGTAGATTATGTATGAAAAGAAAAGCAACTATTACGTTTTGTTTTATTCAAAACAGATGTACGTATACTCACTGGACAGTTTAATAGGAACGCCTGTACACCTGCTCATTCTTGCAGTTATCCAACCAGCCAATCATGTAGCAGCAGCACAATGCATAAAATCATGCAGATATAGGTCAAGAGCTTCAGTTAATGTTCACATCAAACATCGTAAAGTTCTCAGTGACTTTGAACGTGGCATGGTTGTTGGTGCAAGACAGTCTGGTGTGAGTATTTCAGAACATCCAGTAAGCTGCATTTCTGCAGATGGATATGCCTTGTTGATGAGAGATGTCAGAGGAGGTTGGTCAGACTGGCTTGAGCTGAAAGGAAGGCTGCAGTAATTAAAATAAGCACTCTTTACAACCGTGGTGAGCAGAAAAGCATCACAGAATGGATAATATGTTGGAGCTTGCAGCAGGTGGGCTTCAACAGCAGAAGACCACATCAGGTTCCACTCCTGTCAGCCAAGAACCTACAGCCAAGAGGCTACAGTGGACACAGGCTCACCCAAACTGGACAGCTGAAGAATGGAAAAACATCATCTTTCTTTCTTTCTTTCTTTCTTTCTTTCTTTCTTTCTTTCTTTCTTTCTTTCTTTCTGAAATGGTTTGGTTATTGTTTTGTTGTTATTGACAGTATTCTTCTATGAGGGATTTTTTAAAATAAATTACACATAAATAAATAAATAAATAAAACCCTGCTGAATGTTTGTGATCCTTTAATCCACCTATTTTGACTGAACCTCTTTTGCATTTTTTCCTGAAACTCTTTCAAATGAGGGTTAAGTGGATTCCTAAAGAGAGCTGATCTAGGATCAGCTTTTGTATGTCACAGCATCATGAACCTGTGGCTAGATGGACACATAGGGATGAATTTGGATCAGCAGGCTTTAACACACACGACCTTCAGTGAGTTAATGACCTGTCAGGTCCCTAATTGGACAATTAATATCAAGTCCATGCAATGGAAACTGATCAGTGTGTGTATTGTTCTAATTAATCAACAATGTTCAATTGAGAGGAAAATATAAATGACAGTCATTTGGATTCCTTCTGGTTAGGTGTGTAACAGTATGATAAATCCTCAGCAGGATTACTGTTCAACCCATCATCATGCGTTTTACATCTGCTTATAACTATAATAATTCATATTTTAAGAAAAGCGGATTTTATTATTGAATTGAATTTGGATTTTCTTAGAATCTTGCTCATGGCCTAATCACAGACATGTATTTTAGCGAAAGTGGAGTTTTTATGTCATTTCCTATACTTCTATAGCTTAACAATATCAATTAAAAAACTTCACATTATCATCATATGCCATCATACAATATCATCATAAATCATCACAGTCTTAATTAAAATCAAGCTGAATCACATTCCTCTTCTTTCTCTCACGCTCATGTGTTCCCCTGCTCCAGTTCTTCCACATGACATCTCACATTTCAGCACTCTGACTTTCGGCTGTCCAGCGGCTTTTATTCTAATAATAATAATAATAATAACGATATTAATAAATCTCATTCACTTTTTTATGACTGCAGGTAGAAAGCTAAACTGTTTTAAAAAGAACCTTTAAATTCAGAAGGAAAGTTGATTAAGTGGGGGGGAGGGGACATCAAAGCTGTATAATCATTAGTAAACTTTATGAGTCTCGGCAAAGTGTGAAAATTTCTCTTTTAGTTTGTGTTTATGAGATTCTGAACAGTTCAGTTCCTTTGATGTAGCAACAATTTATTTGCCTTACATAACGACCAAATTAACAAAGCAGCTTGTGGTGATTTGTGGGGAGAGGGTTCACATTGCGATCTTTTGTTCCCTTCATTTTTATTTCGGGGGTTTGAATATGAAACACAGTAGTGGTGACATTCTTAAAAGGAGAAAGGGGGAGAGACAGAGAGAAGAAAGAATGCAGGGGGGAGAGAAACATGAGAGAGAGAGAGAGAGAGAGAGAGAGAGAGAGAGAGAGAGAGAGAAAGAGAGTGTGTAATAGTATAAGGGACAATGAATGATGCATGTAGAAACACACACGTGCATGTTTTACCCTTATTTTTTCAAAACAGTTGGATTGAGAGCAAAGTAAAACAGACAAAGAAATAAAAGAGAAAGACAGAGTGAGAATGAGAGAGAGAGAGAGAGAGAGAGAGAGAGAGAGAAAGTCGCCTGAAGATCTGATATGTCTTTCTCTTCTTCATTTTCCCCGTGTGATGGATGTGTAGGGGATCTCTCGCTCCCTCACATCCTTTGCTGATTGTCAAAGCTCTTTCCCCTGTTTCCTCTCCTCCTCCTGTTCTTCTCTTCCTACTCCCTCCATCACTCCCTCACTTGCAGGATGTGAGAGGAAGTATCATGTCTCTCAGTAGCCTCCGTGGAGAAAGAGGGAGCGAGGAATGACACAGCACTGACAGCAGATTAGGGAGCAAGAGAGACAGTTTAGGAGGATCTCTCTCTCTCTCTCTCTCTCTCTCTCTCTCTCTCTCTCTCTCTCTCTGTCTCTGTCTCTCTCTCTCTATCTCTCTCTCTCTCTCTCTCTCTCTCTCTCTCTCTGTCTCTCTCTCTCTCTCTATCTCTCTCTCTCTCTCTCAGTCTAATAGCTTAGTGTGTGTTTCTTTCCATGTGCCCTGATCTGCCCTCACATGAGTTTATTCGAAGAAGGTCAGAACTCACTTCGAGACACACACACACACACACACACACACACACACACACACACACACACACACACACACACACACACGTAAGTGTTTCCATCCATATACCCAGCAGACAAATAAACTCTAAGCATTTGCATGCGTAGCATTCTTTCCCCGTATGTTTTTCCCGGGTGACACACACACACACACACACACACACACACACACACACACACACACACACACGCACACGCGCACGCACACGCATACACACACACCTTCTCATTACTGTCTTTTCCATGACTGTCTTAGTGCCATTCATTCTTCCTATGTTTGTTCACGTGTCTAAAGATATAAATCAATTCATTATTTATTTTAATTTATTTAATTTATTTCATGCTTTTTTTTTTTTTTTAGATGTCACTCATTTTGTTTATTAACTACCTCCTATTCAAACATTAGGAGATGCTTAAAGATGCCTTTTTTCTTTCTTTCTTTCTTTCTTTCTTTTTTTTTTCAACCTTCAACTTTCAGGAATCTAAATCATTAAAATTATATTTACCATAAATTATTTACCAATTCATTTTTAGTCCTGATTGAGTTTTAGATGTTTTCATCTTAACATCTTTTAGCTGATTCACATTTGCTGAGCTCATTAGCTTTAAGTCAGTATAAATGATAACACATTTGAAGTTCATATTAATGGGCAATACATTTTAGCTATAATTGAGAATGTGTGTTAAAATGATAAATGGCTTGAATATAACAACAGGGTTGAAAGCATGTGCCGTGTTCTAGTGAACTGAACGGTTCAAGATGGCGGCCGGTTGGCACCATGATTGGCGGCCTGTTGGCACGCCGACCGCTCTTGGCACAACTTCAGGCCAATGACGGGCAGCTCCAGGCAGTGACAACTCTGTTGCCTAGCAACCCTTTTGAACTTTGGCCCGATTTACCAAGCATCCGATGCACCAATAAAGGAAAGAAAGAGGGCCAAGAGAGAGAAAGGAGATCAACAATGGCAGATAGATAGATAGATAGATAGATAGATAGATAGATAGATAGATAGATAGATAGATAGATACCACCATGAAAATTTGATTTAATCCTATTCAATTAAATCTATGTTCAACTGATCAGATTTTATTTATTTATTTCTTAATATTAAACCTTTTTTTACCTTTTCCTTTGCTGTGAAGTGTATAGCGCCAATTTGGATGCATGTTTATTTGTATCACTGTGATGTAAAATTGGATAAGTAAAAACTTTTTACATATTTCAATGTGCCTATAAATAATTAACCACTACCACGATTTCATCCTATTTATTTGTTGTGTCTAATTAATTTCTACTTGTTTCCCATTAATGTTATTTTTATTGCACTGTCAAAAATGTGTTTTGCTCATACTTTTACAGCATTGAACAGAGAAGGAAAGTGTCAGAGAGAGATTAACATAAACGTTTATACACTACACACTGAGCCCTACAGATAAACACAGAATAAATTAGAGTAGCTTTTAAGTCATTAATGGTGTTTGCAACTGCGTATAGGCTGAATTAATGTTAAACAGTCATTTGTAAAACACTCACAAAAACAATCTATGAGGATTAACGCACGGTAAGAGCAGAAATTTCATTAAGTTGCAAGAGTCATTCAAATTCAACTCAAAAAAAGTGTTTTATTTCATTACTTACTTATCAAAAATTTGTATATTTCTTTGTCAAATTCAGTTACTCAGACAAGATTCCATCACAAAGTCAGGAAAAGCTGACAGTGGCTGATAGTATGTTTTGATTCACATCATGTCTGACATGTGGCCTTATGGTTGATCAGTGAGTTGTTGCTGTGTGCTGCCAGCCAGATTTAGATGAGTTAATTACTGTCATTCCATGGTGTTGTGTGGGACAGGTAAAGGTGTGGGCCCTCACTCCTGTGCTATTTGGGAATCCAAGCATGTAGCTAAGGAGGTGACAGTTAAGGGCCTTGTTCACAGTGTTGCCAACTTAGTAACTTTATTTCTATAAGAGCCTAGAAACACATCTAGTGCCTTTTTGAGCAGACATTAGTGTCTGTCCTGCACTCAATATGGCTCTCCAGCTCACATCACAGCTGCTGATTGATTGAGTTGAGAGAGCATGTTCAGTCAATCATGACCAGCGTGTAAAGCCTATCTGAGTTGCACTTCGATGTTCCCGACCAATCACTGATCATTATTGTTCCCAATGGCCTATCACTAATCACCATTGATCCCTATGACCAATCACTGACCATCATTGTTCCCAATGACCAATCACTAATCACCATTGATCCCTATGACCAATCACTAATCATAATTGTTCTCAATTACCAATCACTAATCACCATTGTTCCCAAAGACCAATCACTAATCACCATTGTTCCCAAAGACCAATCACTGATCATCATTGTTTCCAATGACCAATCACTAATCACCATTGTTCCCAGTTACCAATCACTAATCACAACTGTTCCCAATGTCCAATCACTGCTCACTATTGTTCCCAGTGACCAATCACTAATCACAATTGTTCCCAATGACCAATCACTAATCACAGTTGTTCCCAAAGACCAATCACTAATCACCATTGATCCCTATGACCAATCACTGACCATCATTGTTCCCAATGACCAATCACTAATCACCATTGATCCCTATGACCAATCACTAATCATAATTGTTCTCAAATACCAATCACTAATCACCATTGTTCCCAAAGACCAATCACTGATCATCATTGTTTCCAATGACCAATCACTAATCACCATTGTTCCCAGTTACCAATCACTAATCACAACTGTTCCCAATGTCCAATCACTGCTCACTATTGTTCCCTTTGACCAATCACTAATCATCATTGTTCTCAATGACCAATCACTAATCACAGTTGTTCCAAATGACCACTCACTAATCACCATTCTTCCCAATGACCAAAAAAAAAGAAAAAGAAGAATCCAATCAATGATCACCATTGTTTCCAATGACAAATCACCATTGTTCCGAATGACTAATCACTGCCCACCATTCTTCTCAATGACCACTAATCACCACTGTTTGTCCCACCCATGCACTTCTTTCTTCTTTGTTTTCATCTTGGTTATATTTACAAGTAAAAAAAAAAAAAGTGAGTTATTCCATTCTTCATGTCCATTTCCCAACTATTCATTACCACTGCTTCATTTTGTCTGTGTACTTAATAGAGAATAGTTTGTGGTGCCAAGACCAAAGTCTTCTTTCTATAAGAAATTTTATTATTTATTATTTTCTACTGTGATAAAAGACAATTCCATTCTATAATTCAGACCTTCATGTCTTCATGTAACATATTTTGATATGCAAATGGCCACGATAATTCAGCAAATATGCACACCAGTCTATGACATCATCTGGCAACTTCAAGCGACTTTCTCAGTGTGCATTAACTACTTTCCACCGAAAAGAGTTGGCAACAACACTGCTTGTTCAGAGGCCGAGAGTGGATCTAAAGGTTTAGAAACCAAGAAACGTTTTATACTTACCCAGGACGGCTTTACGAGAATGTAGGATTTAAGTAATTGCTTAATATAAAAATGCATTTAGTCATTTTTTTTTAGCTGTGTGTAGACTTATGCAGTGAACGTTTTCATGCTAAACAGTAATCAACTAATTAGCAGCTAGCAGGCTGTTAACTAGCCGCTGCATGAACCACGATGTTGCAATAGTAATGTAATGATAAATGGCCGATCTGTCAAATACTAGATTATGGGTTACTAATGCTAAAACCAGTTGCTAAATCTAAAACGACTTCTTTTGTGCATGTGGTGCACCATATGTAATTGTAGTGAACACTTTAAGTGAAACAGGGCCATTTGTGCAAAGAGAAACAGAAGATTTATGTTTGCCGTTAACCTTTTGGAATATTAGCTCAAAGCTAAAGTCTTTTTGGGGCTAGGACTACAAAGAAGCCTGCAGTGCTAGTGGCACTCTGTGCTGTGTGTGTGCTCTCTGTAGTTTCCTTTGAGCAGACTAATGGTTTTAATAATGTTTACGAGGATGAAGGTATTTCCCTAACAGCTGGTTTGGATCTCAGCAAAAGTACCATTGCTCTTTGGACATGAGAGAGTTTAAAGGAGGCAGGCATTTAAACAGATGTGTCCTTATAGCATGTTGGGAGTGATGTGTGTATGTGTGTGTGTGTGTGTGTGTGTTTGTGTGTGTGTGTTTCTCATAGTGATGACTTACAGATGACGATGACCAATGACACAGAAAAATGAATGCATGCTGGAAAATTGTGTGTACATGTAAATATTGTGTTCATGTACTAGAGGATAAACCCAGAGTTCAGAGAGAGAGAAAAAGCATCATGCTGAGGCAATTAAAGGGCCCCTGTCACCTGCTTACACACACACACACAAACACACACACACACAAAACCTGGACATCCAACCCACACCAGATCCTATGCAAAGACCTGCCCAAACACATACAACATAAAATACACAACAGCAAATACCAGAGTGTGTGTATAATTAACCACGGCCTGAAGGCTTTAGTGTCAGTTTGAGTAATTGCTGAGATTTTTGCCCCTAAATTGCTGTTCAGAAAGGTAATCATGCACATGCTACAGGAAGTTCTTACATACAGTTACAATATGAGCTCCTGTCCTATTCAGTATTTGTTCCATCTGATTGACCTAAGGCAATAAAATTGTTAGATTTATTTATTTATTTTTAATATCCAATATATCTTGTTTTTAAACTGAAATTGCAAACATTGTTGATAGAAACTGAGCCCCAACAGGCCTTCCCATGCTCATATGTGTGTAAAGCTGGTTTTAGACTGTGTTTTTAGACATTGGCCTTTTAAGATTATTCCTTGTCACATTGTACAAGATGACCCCAATAAAATCTTGGCTGAATTCTATAACAGATTGTGCGATAACATGTGTTCTCCATGTCAGATTATACTCTGAAGATCCTAAGGATAGACTGGGCTGCGATTAAAGAAAATTACTACTCTGCTTGTAAGCTGTGCTTACATCATCAGAACAGCATGATCTGGGATTTATTTTTACCAAAAAAAATGGGGTTGAAAAAACAGAAACATTCTTCAGTCCCTCCAGGATTTAGCAATTTTGCGATCGCAGAAATTAACATAAAGCCAAGCACAAATGAACTCTGCAGTATTCGGAGGAGCTTACAATTTTCCAAAATTATCAGCAATTTTCTGCAGATTTGGGCCAAGATGCATCATGTGACGTCATCACAACGCACATTCAGTCAATGCCCACTATGATTCATGTGTGTCGAACATGAGTACAGCTAATAGGTCTCGTTTACCAACAAACATCACTGCAAGAGACCGTGCACACCAATTTCATGCAACTGCAATTTTGCCAATTCAAGTAGTGGGGGGGGGGGGGGGCCACAGCAAAATCAAGCATTTTTGGCTGTAACAAAAAAAAAAGGTCTAATGTATCTAGGTTAGATATACTGAAGCACATTAATTTTAACTAATGAAGAACACTGAACATTTTTTAGCATTGATTTTATTAACAATGTAAAATTGGTCATTTGCTCAAGAACCCTTAGATACTTGTGGTATCTTGACCAAGAAACAAGTACTACAGCAACAGCTTTATTCCTCTCTAGAGTAAAGCTGATATTTTAACACGTGCAGTTATTATTTGAGAAAACCAAAGCCCGCTTTCACTCAGCAAGAGTGTCCCAGTGATGTTTGGACATGCTGTTTGATTGACTCTCCCTGTTTTCACAGCTTAGTCTCCTAAAGGGAGATGCTTCTTTTTCAAAGGACCTCAACAAACCCTTCAAAGATATATAAGACCTGGCAGTGTGGGTGCCTCCTGCTCTGCCCTTGCCCTACTAACACAAGGGGTCCATCAGGGATTAATATTAGGCTACTTTAGCATTTCCAATCTCACAGCCCAACTTTCACCTCCTGCTATGTTTACCTGGCTTAAGAAGGTAAAACCATATACCGAATGTCCTGCACCTTTCTCAAGCTTAATAACCAGACTGAAGTCATACTGCTGAAGTCCAGCCCATTTAATATGTTGATGGATCCATTCTATATGCTGTCAGTATGAAATCTTCACAGATTTAGAAATCTCATGGTACACCCACCAATATATATATATATATATATATATATATATATATATATATATATATATATATATATATATATATATATATATATATATATATATATATATATATATATATTTTATATATTATATATATATATATATATATTTTTTTTTTTTTTTTTTTTTTTTTTTTTTTTTTTGACAATGTTTTAATAACTTTCTCCATCTTTTTTCTTCCTAACAACTTCATCTCAAATCTTCACAGGCAGTTTCTTGGTCTTGAAAGCAGGACTGATCTGATTGGCTGTGAGACCTTCCAAAGTCAGAGATATTTATTGTGCAAGCATACAACTGGACACAGGTGGATTTAAAATAAACATAGGTGTACCCTGTTTAACATATTTAGTGTGAGGTCTTGAAAATTAAATACTAGTCCTATTTAATTCAGTTAATACTTTCTGGGGGCACTGTATATTTGCTCAAATCCTTTCCAACTGCACACTAAATATCACTAAAGCTGCATTTTGTCTACCTTAGGAACATTGTAAACAAGTGAGATGTCAAATGAGACAATGTTAATACTTACTAACCCCATTTCCATAAAAGTTGGGATTTTTTCTAAAATGCAATAAAAACAAAAATCTGTGATTTGTCAAGTCTCTTGAAACGTTAATTAACTGACAAAAGTACAAAGAAAATATGTTTTCACTGGCCAACTTAACTGTATTTTTTAAATATAAAAAAAATTAGAATTTGATGCCTTCAACACAGTCAAAAAAAAGTTGGGACAGAGGCAAAATAATACTGAAAAGTTTATACAATATTCAAGTAACACCATTTTGGAGGATCAGGTTAATTGGTAACAGGGGAGGGTATCAGGATTGGGCATAAAAGGATCATCCACCAAAAGCTCAGTCTTTGCAAGCAAGGATGGGTCGTGGCTCACCACTTTGTACCAAACTTCGTGAGAGAATTTTCAGTCAGTTCAAAACAACATTGCTCAATGCAAGATTGCAAAGAATTTAGGTCTTTCACCATCTACAGTGCATAATATTGTGAAAAGATTCAGGGAATCCGGAGAAATCTCATTGCGTAAAGGACAAGGCCAGAAACCACTGTTGAATGTGCATGACCTTCGAGCCCTCAGGTGGCATTGCCTGAGAAATCGTCATGCTACTGTGATAAATATAACCACATGGGCTCGGGAGTACTTCGGAAAACCATTGTCACGTAACACAGTCTGCCGGCGCATTCCAGAAATGAAACCTGAAACTCTATTACGCAAGGAGGAAGCCACACATCAACTCTGTGCAGAAACGCCACCAAGTTCTCTTGGCCCGAGCTCATCTCAGATGGACTGAAAGGCAGTGTGTGCTGTGGTGAGATGAGTCCATGTTTCAGCTTGATTTTGGGGAAAAATGGACGTCGAGTTCTCCATGCCAAAGATGAAAAAAATTCAAACCAGACTGTTATAAGCGAAAGGTGCAAAAGCCAGCATCTGTGATGGTATGGGGGTGCATCAGTGCCTACAGCATGGGTGACTTGCATATATGTGAAGGTACCATTGACAAGGAGGCGTATATTGGGATTTTAGAGAGACATATGCTGCCATCAAGGCAAAGTCTTTTCCCAGGAAGTCCATGGCTATTTCAGCAGGACAATGCCAGGAATATTTTTGCCTAGAATATTTTTGTAGTGTCTTGAGAGCTTTGAAAGACACTTTAAATACGATATACTTCTATATATTATTTAAAGAATTATGCAAGCCCTTGGTGGGATTAATTAACTGGAATAAGGTATAACTGTCATAAGATCGTTTTATCTGCTTTATCCTGATAAGGGTCTTGTTGGATCTGGAGCCTATGCCGGGAACACTGTAAGTGAAACAGGAAAACACCCTGGATGGGACGCTAGATGGTTGCAGGGCACAGTGGCAACATTAACTGCTACACCACAATGCAGTATACAGGTGCATCTCAATAAATTAGAATGTCATGGAAAAGTTCATTTATTTCAGTAATTCAACTCAAATTGTGAAACTCGTGTATTAAATCAATTCAATGCACACAGACTGAAGTAGTTTAAGTCTTTGGTTCTTTTAATTGTGATGATTTTGGCTCACATTTAACAAAAACCCACCAATTCACTATCTCAACAAATTAGAATACTTCATAAGACCAATAAAAAAAACATTTTTAGTGAATTGTTGGCCTTCTGGAAAGTATGTTCATTTACTGTATGAGAAAGAGAATCTATGGGGTTCAGGTGTGGTGAGTTTGCTGGCCAGTCAAGCACACCAACACCATGGTCATTTAACCAACTTTTGGTGCTTTTGGAAGTGTGGGCAGGTGCCGAATCCTGCTGGAAAATGAAATCAGCATCTTCAAAAAGCTGGTCAGCAGAAGGAAGCATGAAGTGCTCCAAAATTTCTTGGTAAACGGGTGCAGTGACTTTGGTTTTCAAAAAACACAATGGACCAACACCAGCAGATGACATTGCACCCAAAATCATCAGACTGTGGAAACTTAACACTGGACTTCAAGCAACTTGGGCTATGAGCTTCTCCACCCTTCCTCCAGACTCTAGGACCTTGGTTTCCAAATGAAATACAAAACTTGCTCTCATCTGAAAAGAGGACTTTGGACCACTGGGCAACAATCCAGTTCTTCTTCTCCCAGGTAAGACGCCTCTGACGTTGTCTGTGGTTCAGGAGTGGCTTAACAAGAGGAATACGACAACTGTAGCCAAATTCCTTGACACGTCTGTGTGTGGTGGCTCTTGATGCCTTGACCCCAGCCTCAGTCCATTCCTTGTGAAGTTCACTCAAATTCTTGAATCGACTTTGCTTGACAATCCTCATAAGGCTGCGGTTCTCTCGGTTGGTTGTGCATCTTTTTCTTCCACACTTTTTCCTTCCACTCAACTTTCTGTTAACATGCTTGGATACAGCACTCTGTGAACAGCCAGCGTCTTTGGCAATGAATGTTTGTGGCTTACCTAGTGAACCAAACTGAGAGACCATTTTGAAGGTTCAGGAAACCTTTGCAGGTGTTTTGAGTTGATTAGCTGATTGGCATGTCACCATATTCTAATTTGTTGAGATAGTGAATTGGTGGGTTTTTGTTAAATATGAGCCAAAATCATCACAATTAAAAGAAACAAAGACTTAAACTACTTCAGTCTGTGTGCATTGAATTTATTTAATACACGAGTTTCACAATTTGAGTTGAATTACTGAAATAAATGAACTTTTCCACGACATTCTAATTTATTGAGATGCACCTGTAATTAATATAATAATTATTAAAAGAATTATTCATTTAAGCCCTTGTGTGGTATGTGTACTGGGATAAGGCATACGTATAATTGTTTATGTACAGTGCCCTCCACTAATATTGGCACCCTTGGTAAATATGAGCAAAGAAGTCTGTGAAAAATTGTCTTTATTGTTTAACCTTTTGATCTTTCGTACAAAAATACTCTGCTCTCATGGATATCAAACAATTGCAAACAAAACCCCACAGGTTTTCTATGGGTTTCACGTCAGGGGACTGGGATGGCCAGGGCAGGACCTTGATTCTGTGGTCAGTAAACTGTTTTTGTGGTTGATTTTGATGTATGTTTTTGATCATTGTCCTGCTGGAAGATCCAACCACGGCCCATTTTAAGCTTTCTGGCAGAGGCAGTCAGGTTTTCATTTAATATCTGTTGATATTTGATAGAGTCCATGATGCCATGTATCCTAACAAAATGTCCATGTCCTCTGGCAGAAAAACAGCCCCAAAACATTAAAGAGCCACCACCATATTTAACCGTGGGCATGAGGTACTTTTCCATATGGCTACCTCTCTGTGTGCACCAAAACCACCTCTGGTGTTTATTGCCAAAAAGCTCTATTTTGGTTTCTGACCATAGAACCCGATCCCATTTGAAGTTCCGGTAGTGTCTGGCAAACTGAAGACGCTTGAGTTTTTGGATGAGAGTAGAGGCTTTTATCTGCAAAGCCTTCCAAACAACTTGTGGTGATTTAGGTATTTTCGTATTTTAGTTTTGGAGACTTTCTGACCCGAAGATGCAACTAACTTCTGCAATTCTCCAGCTGTGATCCTTGGAGATTTTTTGGCCACTCAAACCGTCCTCTTCACAGTGTGTTGAGACAATATAGACACACGTCCAATTCCAGGTTGATTCATAATATTTCCAGTTGACTGGAACTTCTTAATTATTGCCCTGATGGTGGAAATGGGCTTTTTCAATGCTTTTGCTATTTTCTTATAGCCACTTCCCATTTTATGAAGCTCAACAACCTTTTGCCGCACATCACAGCTATATTCCTTGGTCTTACGATGTTATGAATGACTAAGGGAATTTGGCCTATATGGTACCTCATACCTCTGTGAAACAGGAAGTCATGGTTGAACAATTTCCTGTTCCTATTCACCCAGATGTACTATAAAAATGTAAAATATCAATGGGAATATACTTCAAATATATTTTTCTCATATGAATTCATAGGGGTTGTTGCACACCTTTGCTCATATTTACCAAGGGTGTCAATATTAGTGGAGGGCACTGTACATGTTTATTCAGTCATTTGTTTCTCCGAGTCACCACCTAAAACTTGTGTCAGGCCTAGAAATCAGAAAATAATTATTCCATATTTTAACGTCCATCCATTCCATCTATTTTCCGTACTGCTTATCCTACACAGAGTTGTAGGGGAGCCTGTAGCCAATCCCAGGAAGCACGGGGCATAAGGCAGGGGACACCCTGTACAGGGTGCCAACCCATCGCAGAGCACACAATTTGGAAATGCCAATCAGCCTACAAATGTTTTTGGACTGGGGGAGGAAACAGGAGTACCCAGAGGAAACCCCCAAAGCACGGGGAGAACATGCAAACTCTGCACACATGGGGCGGAGACAGGATTCAAACCCCAACCATGGAGGTGCATGGCAAACATGCTAACCACTAAACCACGATGCCCCCTTATTTTAACATCACATTATGAAATATATACATTTTAAAGTGATGTCATTAAAGGTGAAAAAATTACCACAAGAACATGCAGTTGGTTCATTATCCTGTTGAAAGGTCTACTTTCGGTTCAACTTCAACTTTCGGACAGATAGCCTTACATTATCTTCAAGCACTCTTTGATATGATGCAGAATTCATAGTTGAATCAATGAATGCAAGCTGTTCAGTCCCTGAGGCAGCGAAGCAACCCTGAACCATAACATTTCCACCACTGTCCTTCACAGTTGGTATTAGGTGCTTTTCCTGAAAAGCTGCCTTTGGTCTGCACCAACATGTCTGCTGTGGCCAAACAGCTCTATCTTTGATTCATCTGTCCAGAGCACATTATTCCAAAAGGCCTGGTCTTTGCCTATGTGCTCACTGGCAAACTGTAGTCTTGCTTTAAGGTTCTTTTTAAACAGCAAATGCTTTTTCATGGCATGCCTTCCATGCAGGTCAAATTTGAATCTCTTTCTGATTGTAGAAGCATGCACTTTGACACCAACAGTTGCAAGACTTACTAGCAGATCCCGTGATGAAATTTTGGGGTTCTTGGAGACTTCTTTTTGCATCAGACGGTCTGCTCTTGGGCTGAATTTGCTGGGACGGCCAGTCCTGGACAAATTGGCAGTCATTTGAAATCTGTGTCACTTGTAGATTATTTTCCTTACAGTGGAATGAAGTATTTCAAATAATTTGGAGATCTTTATAAATCTCTTGCCAGATCCCTTATCTTTTTTTCTGAAGGCCTTAGAGAACTCTCTATATCTTGGCATGATGACACCACACACTTCAATAACAAAGGGAACACCAGACACTAGATATGAAAGGACTATAAATAAGACCAGGTTCCACATGCATTTCATACACAGGTTCTAATCACTGGTACCCAATCTTGAACACCTGATTCTAATTATATGGATTTGAAGGTCTGATAAATGTAGGGGTGTATTTACTTTTTCCATGTGACTGATCTGTTTTTTTGTTAATTTCAACTGTAAAAAAATATATATATATATACCATAAAATGACACTTTTATGTGTCATTTGATGAAGTGTATCAACTTTAAAGCAAAGATGCCTTCAAAAAAATGAAATTAAATCTTTCTACATTTTAAAATACCACAGTAAACAGTAGTAAATGAAACAAAGTCATTATTTGGTGTGACAAAAAAAATAAAAATTAAATTAAAAATAATAGTCTCCGGTACAATTAGTGCAGTTTTATAAGGAGATGAGCTGGTAAGTTTTATTGAGCATCTTGCAGAATCAGACACAGTTCTTCTGGAGACTTTGACTTTCGCACTCGCTTCTTATTTCTGCAGTAAAACCCAGCAGCCTTCATTGTGTTTACTGTCTGAAAAGTGTCTCTTACGTAATATGCTGCTTTCTTTAATGACATACAAACATTTTTCTGTAACGTTTAATTTTGTGCTAGAAAACTAATGTTTGGGAATCTAAAATGTTTTTTGTACTGACTTGATAATGTAGAAGTCATAAAATAAACAAAATCTATAACAAAGTTTGTACTAAAAAAATATAGTGTGCCTAAAACTTTTGCACTATATATTTTTTTTGCCCTATATTTTTTTAGTACAAACTTTGTGCCACTATATATAAAGCGTCTTCTTTAGTGAAAGTGCTAGGGATGTGTTATGAACATACATGAGTTACCAGAATAGATAAGGATGTGTTACCATTTAAATGAAATCTATGGCATCACAATACTAAAATGGAATTGAAGAGGCTCTTCAGATATATTTCAATACAAAGATTTCTCAAACAGCTAAAATGGATTTGTTTGAGTTTTAAACAATGTTTAAAAGAGAGGAAAAAAAGTTGTTACTGGTTGTGGGAGAGTACTAGGTCGTCATCGTCATCAAAGGTGCCCTGAATAACATTTTGAGGTTTTTCCTTGCCAAGTTTTTATTACTCGTAGCTACTGTGGTTTTGTTGAAACGTCAACTCAAGATGTAGCTTGAAAGAGTTTGAAAGAGAGGGTTTTTTTCCTTCTCACTCTCTCAAACACATAGATATACTTCGTTTTTTGCTAGGAAGCTGCACGGAAGTGTCTTTCTCCTGTTGTCATCTTGATGTGTTGCTAATGGACTGCCTATTTGTCAGGATCACAACATCTGGGAGATACAGCCTGGAGCAAATGAACCAAAGAATTCCTCACTGCAGTATAGGAATTAAAAGCATACAGGACACACACACACACACACGCACACACACACTTTCTCACAAGGAGGTCTCTCTTTGATGTAAACGTCGAAGCTCTGTCTTTTTTAATTAAGTCAGTATGTTTGTTTGCGGTGCACATTAAGCGGAACAGTTTGTTTTGATTACGAGCGATTTGAAGATATTTTTGGCAGGCGTGCCAGGCACCGAACGACTGATGTGGGAACACTTTGCTGTTTGAGGCTGTGTGTGTGTGTCGTTTTCTCTCAGCTGGACATCAAAAGTCATCATTCTGTTATTTTTCACCGTGGAAACATGAAACAAGTATACACACTTGTTGAAGTCTGTCATTCAGTGATTGATTGAATAGCCTTTTTCTCACTGTCTTTCTCTGTGTTTCTATTTGTAACTTTCTCTTCCCTTGTGTGTGTGTGTGTGTGTGTGTGTGTGTGTGTGTGTGTGTGTGTGTGTGTGTGTGTGTGTGTGTGTGTGTGTGTGACACACCTGGACTGTCACAAAAAGTGTGGAGTTCTGTGTATTTAAAGTGTGTGAATTCCTGTGCAGACTTGCATGTGTATGTGGGTGTGAATGTATGGCTCCATATGTCTATGTGTTTTTTGTGTGTGTATATACATCAACTTATGTGAGTATTTTACAGTATCTTACAGTGTCTTCCATCTCATTTGTATCCAGAAAGTAGGTCTATCATCATACACACATGGTGCTGGTGAAACTTTTTTGGTGCATTTCCAAAGCAGACATTCAGCACGTCTGTTTGTGTCTTTATTAGGTATCATATTCTAGCAAGATGAAAACTTCAACACTGAAACTTAAAATAGTCCTTTTTATAATAGTCCTCTCTACTCTCCATAGAGAGTAGTTCTCTCTATGTTGTCATCATTTGCATATTAATGGTAGGTCACATTAATCAGAATTTAATCGTATTGTATCATAGCAGATTCAGTGGTATCATCAAATAGTGAACTGTTGCCCTATAAATACAGATGAAGTCATAAGTTTACATACACGTTGCAAAATCTGCAAAATATTAATTATTTTAATAATAATAATAATAATAATAATAATAATAATAATAATAATAATAATAATAATGAGGGATCATAAAAATTGCATTTTGTTTTTTATTTAGTACTGCCCTGAATAAGCTATTTCACATAACAGATGTTTACATATAGTCCACAAAAAACAGTAATGACTGAATTTACACAAATGAACCAGTTCAAAAGTTTACATCCACTTGATTCTTAATACTGTGTGTTGTTACCTGGATGATCAATGACTGTTTGTACGTTTTATGTTTGTCCTGAGCAGTTAAACTGCCCGCTGTTCTTCAGAAAAATCCTCCAGGTCCTGCACATTGTTTGCTTTTCCAGCATCTTCTACATATTTGACCCTTTTCCAACAGTAGTTATATGATTTTGAGATCCATCTTTTCACACTGAGGACAACTGAGGGACTCGTACACAAGTTTTTAAAAAGGTGCAAACGTTCATTGATGCTCAAGAAGGCAACACGATGCATTAAGAGCCAGGGGGGTGTAAACTTTTGAACAGGATGATCTGTGTCAATTGTTATTATTTTGTATAAAGATCTTTTTTTTCACATTCAGTACTGCCTTTCAGGAGATATATAAGATATTTACATGTTTCCCAGAAGACAAAATGAAAACAATTTACATCCTGTTCAAAATTTTTCTCTCCTGAGTTTTAATGTATTGTGTTGCCCTCTTGAGACTTTTTATGATCCCTATTATTTTTTTATATTATTAACATTTTGCAGATTCTGCAAGGCGTATGTAAACTTATGACCTCAACTGTTGAAATCATGTCTTATGGTATCATAGCAGATTCAGTGGTATCGTCAAATGTCAAACTTTTGCCTTAAGAATTAAATTTGTATTGTAACGTGTTGAAGCATGAGGTCTAACCCCATTCAGTACCCTCGATAGAATCATTATAGGCTTATGAATTGTGCCAAGTGTTGTGAGATAAAATAAGTAGAACAATATTAAGTTTAATTTATACACTGCCTTTACATAGCATGGGTGCTGTATATGTTATATAAGAACACATACTATAGTATATGATAGTGTTGAATGAAGACGTAAGAATTAAGATTTGCCATTTAATTCCATCTCCTGATTTGTTCAGTTCATTACTTAATAGATAATTATTCAATTACCATATATAATGTGTCATAATAGCATAATGTACATGCAGTACACAATCCACAATGCACAGTAAAGTACTTATCTGATACTGATCCATCAACTGATAGGAACAAGCTTATGGTTATTTATTATTAGATGTATTATTTATTAACAATAATTATTTATTTATTGTTAAATGTATGTATTTACTCACATTTTCTGTGGTGATACTCAATATCCAAGAAGCATGCTTTTATTTAATAACTGGAACATATTCACTACGTCACCACTAATTTCAAAATTTCAACTTCTCACAGCAACATTTATCCCCTCAGATTTCAAATGTCACATAGAAACAGATCAGAAGAACTCAGGTTTGGATGTACTTAAGTAAACACAAGTTCTCATGATTTTTAACTTGAGAGAAGTCCCACTCCCGGAGTAGCAGGTCTCTCCAATTCATGTGTGCTTATAAATTTTTTTGAGGTGAGGTGAGTTTTTGTGTGTGCATAATTTTTAAAATTTTAAATTCATATGAGAAAAGTTTAGAATATTGAAAAAGCATATTAAAAGGTTACTCATCAAGGCATTGAGTTGTCAAAAAAAAAAAAAAAACATGTATGTGAAATAAATACACATGCTACTTATGAACAATGTGGGTTTAGTGGCGAATGTTTGTACATTTGTATGTACAGTATGTGTAATTTCCAACATGGACCCGCAATTGCTATTTTTCGCATTTGTTTAAACTCACTCAATATGAAAAGTTGCAACGGCTAAAGTTAAGGTGTGTGTTTAAGTTATTCTTTCTTTCTTAAATAAAAAATTAAACCACATTACTCTTGTTTATTCAAATTTGTGTGAAATTTAAATGAGCAGTTTTGTAATTTTTCTATTTATCCTTTGTATATAATCTCTGATGCAATTCCCAGTGCAAATTAAAAAAAAAAAAAAAAGTATAAGTTAAATCAAGATATGCCCATGTTAAGGCTACAGTGCTTAAAATATTTCGGTTAAAAATGAAATTTTAAAAAATGCATTATTGAGTTAAGGGGAGAAAAAATAACTCACAGTCAGAACTGTTCAAACTGGCTGGAAATTTTATTATGCACACATCCTACACCAGCTCAGACCCGAAAGTAGTACAGCCAAAGACCCACTCACAAAATTCCGGTACTACTTAACACAGCTGTAGGTATCATAACAGAGAAGCCTTTACCCTTAAACTATTTTTCAGCCACTACATTCACTCTACAGACTTGAAAGATCATAACAGATAGATGCCTTTCTCTTTGTGTTTTAGCTAGCACTCTATCTAGCTAACTTCCTTTTGTGTTTGTGCTGTGTTTGTGCTGTGTTCTGATTACACAAAGTTGCACTGACCAAACACTATTAAGGGATCACAATAGAGCACAAAACAGAAAATCTTAGCGAGCTAATGGGCTAATGTTTGTGAGTTAGCTAAAAGACAAGCTGTTGTAAAAGGGTAGAGGGTTTACTCTTTCATCTAGTACTCAGTAATTGCGACAGTCACACTGATCTATAGAACACAATTATGTAATACTTGGAAGACCCCTATATGACAGTGGCAGAAATAATTATCTCTTCTGGTTTTTGGCTTCATCCAAAACTGCATACTACCTAACTAAGTATTATGCCAGTGCACCATTGGTGTCTATACCATTTAGTGTACACCATTTGGTTTGGACCATTTTTGCATTCAGATTAATCCACATTATGAAGAAGAGAAGCTCAAAAATCTAACATCCTGTAGCTTTAAATACAGAGTGTAAATGTAAGCAGTTACAGTTATGCATTTTGGGAGAGATATAGATAGATAAAGAGCCATAGAGGGGAAGGTTGTTGGCTTCATCTCCTCAAAGGTCAGAGGAAATTAAGATGCATCTTTGAGGCCAAGATGGGCACTCATTCACTTCCTCAAGCAGAGTGAGCGATGCAGGTGAACAAGTGTGGACATGCCATTCTTATAGGCAAATCCAAAGAACAGCACATTCCAAAAACATTTCTCTCTGTCTGAAAGCCGCAAGCAGCAGGTCACTGGAGAGATTCTGGTTTTACAGATACTGAAATTATGTGGTGGCAGAACCAGCTTTATTCAATTCAGTTGAACCTACTTACCTTACAATTTAAACACATATAAACTGTAACATTTCGGCAAAAAATGTAATCTACACAATTGTCCCTATACCTTCATTGTAGTTGTTTGATCATGTTTGGTATCGAGTTTGCTTCATTAGTTTTCTTACATATGAATCCACCATCAATCTTTGTGAACACACTTCCAACTTAAGGCTGATACTGGCAAGATGTCGGCTACTATGTTTTAACAATGCAACATCCTTCTGTCATACTTGTGTGATAGTGTCAGAAACCACATAAGCAACGCTGTTTGAGATTACTTACCAGTTAACATCGTTTAAAGATAAGTGTGCGATTTAACTATACAGATTACACAATGACAATCTGGAGTTTATAAGTTTTCCTTACTTGTTATTTCCATTAACCTGGCAGTTCCATTGGGGGAAAAGATCTTCAGACATCGAACATATTTTAGTTGATTGACTACATTTCAGATAAGAGGAAATGGTATCTTTTCATTTTTACCAAACAATTGCTTTCTGTTGTTTATCATTTTTAACTACAGGTGCATCTCAATAAATTAGAATGTCATGGAAAAGTTCATTTATTTCAGTAATTCAACTCAAATTGTGAAACTCGTGTATTAAATAAATTCAATGCACACAGACTGAAGTAGTTTAAGTCTTTGGTTCTTTTAATTGTGATGATTTTGGCTCACATTTAACAAAAACCCACCAATTCACTATCTCAACAAATTAGAATACTTCATAAGACCAATAAAAAAAAACATTTTTAGTGAATTGTTGGCCTTCTGGAAAGTATGTTCATTTACTGTACATGTACTCAATACTTGGTAGGGGCTCCTTTTGCTTTAATTGCTGCCTCAATTCGGCGTGGCATGGGGGTGATCGGTTTGTGGCACTGCTGAGGTGGTATGGAAGCCCAGGTTTCTTTGACAGTGGCCTTCAGCTCATCTGCATTTTTTGGTCTCCTGTTTCTCATTTTCCTCTTGACAATACCCCATAGATTCTCTATGGGGTTCAGGTCTGGTGAGTTTGCTGGCCAGTCAAGCACACCAACACCATGGTCATTTAACCAACTTTTGGTGCTTTTGGCAGAGTGGGCAGGTGCCAAATCCTGCTGGAAAATGAAATCAGCATCTTCAAAAAGCTGGTCAGCAGAAGGAAGCATGAAGTGCACCAAAATTTCTTGGTAAACGGGTGCAGTGACTTTGGTTTTCAAAAAACACAATGGACCAACACCAGCAGATGACATTGCACCCCAAATCATCACAGACTGTGGAAACTTAACACTGGACTTCAAGCAACTTGGGCTATGAGCTTACTATGACCCTTACTCCAGACTCTAGGACCTTGGTTTCCAAATGAAATAGAAAACTTGCTCTCATCTGAAAAGAGGACTTTGGACCACTGGGCAACAGTCCAGTTCTTCTTCTCCTTAGCCCAGGTAAGACGCCTCTGATGTTATCTGTGGTTCAGGAGTGGCTTAACAAGAGGAATACGACAACTGTAGCCAAATTCCTTGGCACGTCTGTGTGTGGTGGCTCTTGATGCCTTGACCCCAGCCTCAGTCCATTCCTTGTGAAGTTCACTCAAATTCTTGAATCGATTTTGCTTGACAATCCTCATAAGGCTGCGGTTCTCTCGGTTGGTTGTGCATCTTTTTCTTCCACACTTTTTCCTTCCACTCAACTTTCTGTTAACATGCTTGGATACAGCACTCTGTGAACAGCCAGCTTCTTTGGCAATGAATGTTTGTGGCTTACCTAGTGAACCAAACTGAGAGACCATTTTGAAGGCTCAGGAAACCTTTGCAGGTGTTTTGAGTTGATTAGCTGATTGGCATGTCACCATATTCTAATTTGTTGAGATAGTGAATTGGTGGGTTTTTGTTAAATGTGAGCCAAAATCATCACAATTAAAAGAACCAAAGACTTAAACTACTTCAGTCTGTGTGCATTGAATTTATTTAATACACGAGTTTCACAATTTGAGTTGAATTACTGAAATAAATGAACTTTTCCACGACATTCTAATTTATTGAGATGCACCTGTAAATATAAAAATAGATACTTGAAAATGAAAACAAATAAGCTAAATCCTAAATAATCAAGAGGGTTCCGAGCAGTGCTTGGTCCCATAAATGTATGCCTGAGGTGTAAAAGTTCCCATATGTGTAAAAACAAGTGTGATCAAACTGATTTTTTGAATAAATTATAGCATACCAACTGTGTGTTCATGTCTTGATGATGGCCTCATGTTCCTCTTTTAAAAAATACAAAATAAAACAGAGAGCAATTCCCATTTTCTTTTGGACTTGTGATTATTTTATTACATGTGATATTATTATGCGCAATCCCCCTTAGCAATGTGCTCACATGACAACTTAGCTCAGGAAGTCAGTAGGATTTTTTGGCATGGCAATGGAATGTGTTGATACACCAGATTATGAATAAACATCTGAAATAGCTTGCTAGGCTCCTTTCCGTTCTCAGCTGCAGTCCCTCATAATGACACATTAGTTTCACCCCATCACAAATTATGTTCTTTTTCTGCTTTTCTTTTTTGCTGTTGTTGTTGTTTTTGTACAAAATATTCCAATGAGATGTTTGACCTGTGCTTGAACTCTGGCTACATATTTGTGTGTGTTTCTTTCCAAGAAGCACCTGTACTAACCATTGTACCATCTGCTCAGTGTTCAGGATCTCTCTCTCCGTCTATTTCTCTTTCTCTCTCTCTCTCTTTCACACACACACACACACACACACACACACACACACACACACACACACACACACACACACACACACACACACACACACACACACACACACACACACAGAGCACTCCTCGACACACTCCTCCACACATTCCTTTAACATTCAAGTTCAAAGTACTTTACAATTGCAGAATGTATTTTTTATGTATTATGTAAATACTCATTATCTTATAATTCATTAATATTGATGGAAATCGAGACCCAAAAGTCTTTCTCTTGCTTGGGAATTCTCCTGATTGCAGGTGTGTCTCTGTTTCTCTGTAAATAAATGATGTAGAGAAAGTAACAGTGACTAAAATTGCCTTCTTTTTTTATATATATTTCCAAACATCAGTCATTTTAACACTTTTATTTCATGCTGTTATTCTCAGGCTGAGACTTCCTCCACATAACCTGTATAATATAGACCTTTAATTACAATTCATTACATACACTGAGGCAAGTCCATAGTTTCGTGTTGGAAAAATAATTTTAGTGTCATTCCACTCCAAATGAAATTCCATTTCCCCAAGCCCCCCAACCCCCCCCTCCCCCACCCCCAAAATCAGAACTGAAGGTTAATAACAGGAACCACCAGGGGGCACTACTGCTAAAAACAGAGAGGTGGGCGAAAGGATAATTAGTCTAGACTAAAACAAAGGGGGTGCAATTTCAGTCCTGAGGAATGCAGCGTAACCCAATCTCCCTCCATATCAAAGCAAATTAACTGAGGTTTATTCCTCCATTTTTTTTCCTGAGTGCTCCACGCAGCTGCAGCAGATGCAGGTGTTTATACGACTGAAATGGCGAGCCAGACGTTCCTCACAATCAGTCATTCCCGATCCAGGTTAGGGTTTAGAGTGAAAAGGAACATAAAGAACTGTGCTATCTTCCAAAAAAAATATTCTTTTCATTCATCCTTGCCTTGTATTTCCTCAAAAAATTTGCAGAAGTTTTCAGGCATTGTGACCTTATTAATAATTAGTTGGCACCTCTTTCATTCTCTTTCTCTGTTCTTTCTTCTCTCAGGTTCTTCTCGATCTCTCTCTCACTCAGGTTGCTCTCTCTCTCTCTCTCTCTCTCTCTCTCTCTCTCTCTCTCTCTCTCTCTCTATTTCCACCATCTTCCCCTTTCACCCATTTGTGTGTGTGTGTGTGTGTGTGTGTGTGTGTGTGTGTGTGTGTAATGTAATGACAATGAGTTCCGTTAGACTCAATACGTGTCAGGGTGTTCTGTTCATCCTGTGCTCTGCTCCATCAGTTCACTTTATTATTCTCAAGGTCTGAATTTTAGAGACCAAACACTGCAAGGCCAGTTTCACTGACAGGAAATGGGACAAAGGTATTTTTTTATTATCGCATGCATGTACTCACATACCCTGAACTGTTATAAGTGTCGGACTGGAAATATCAAACATTTATATATATTGTATATATATGTATATTTATATATACATGTATACACAGTCAGGGTCTTTTATGTGAATGGCAAGTGGAGCTGAGAAATTTGGTACTATAATTCGACAGACATGGCTTTACATGGCTTTCTTGAGTTTCACATGGCTTTATTATGAAATGCTTTCATTTCAAAATTGTAAAATGCATTCCTTTACTCAGGGCAATTGTTAAATGACAAAGAAGGAGCTCCACAAATGTTAGACCACCTAAATGTAGTTATTTCAATTAACTGAGAATAGAAACAGATATATGAGGGTGGGTCAAATGAACTTTTTTTTATTTTTATTTTGCATTTTTTATTGCTAATCGATGTCACAACAGTGTCATTTTAAAGGTGGCAGTAGAGAATAATGGAGCAGTAGTAGGCCTACATTTTTACTTTTGCCTATACAAATGTAATCTATTGTCCTATTTTAAGTTGCACTTTCATTTGACTTGCCCTTATATCTTTTTTCCATTTCCATGATATCAATGCTGAGAACTCTCAATAATGACATAAATTGAACCGTACTGTTCCCACATTGTTAATGCCTATTAAGGATTTCTACCCAATTCACTAAGTCACTAAGAAATCATCAATCATCAAGAAAATAATAATAATATTTTTGTGACATCACTGTCTGACCACGAACAGAATAACTATATCAGATTTCTGTATAGTATAAATTCATGATAATATACAGTATCGTCACCTTTATGTTACACTTCCATGTATAATTCTAGCATTGTGATTAATAATAATTACCATAAAAACAACCAAAAAGGAGAAGAAAGGAACCACCACCACATCATTTGCAATCATTTTTATACTTGTTCTCTATTCTGTATCTGTACTCGTCCTTTATTTCCATTGAACCGAGGCACCGTATTGCTCGGGAACAGATAATAAAGAATAAAGAAATCCAAAAATATGCTTTGCAGCCGAGCCTTCTGCGTCTGGATGCAGCATGACTCCCCCTTGGGCTTAAAAGCTCAGCCTTAGTCCTCAGCGTGTCGGTGTTAGAGCACTGAAAGGTATTGCTTTTTAACATCAGGGTTATAAATAGATTTGGTGTTCTTGTGTGCAAACCCAATATATCTCAACCTGAGACATGGAAAAAGAAGTGATATATTATTTCCAGAGGCCTGTGCTGTATTCTTTGGCCTTTTTCTGTAAGGTTGGTTTTTAGGTCTACTACAGTACTTCAGTATTTGACGTATTATCATTCTATTAATATTATATTAATGAGTCCTTATTGTATCATGTGTACATTTACTGTGACACTGGTCAGAGGGTTGTGTTGTGATATTGAGTTTGATTGTTTCTGGATTTGTGCTATGCTGTTGTTTCTGTGAATACAGCCTACTAGACATTTGAAATATGTGAAATGTTTTTTCCCCTGTTGCACAACAGCACCACCTATCCGGAACGATTAAAGCAAACATACGTGCACATGGTCTGATGTACATGTACATGTGCAATCATCTTACATGATCAGTACAGAATCCATGTCATATCATTGTCAGACCCCATATGGGACACTGGAATTGGATTGGCCTTTACAAACTACTTCCTATTTGTAGACACTGCTTAGCTTCCATAGGTATCAGATGCTACTACTTACATCTAGCATTGAAAATTCAAATGTGCACAGTATATTCAGAAATTCACCAGTATGCATGGCTCTAACTACAAACCCTGTGTCCTGGTTTTAACCCAATAAATAATATGCAATATTTCTTTTCTGTTTTCTCCAAAAGAAACATCTCCAATATTGTGCGATATTGTCATGCACTGATGGGTCTGGGAATAGGTGTGCACATTTTAAATGAATGAAACTGTTGGTAGCTCAATACTCTTGTGCACGGGGTCATCTTTGTAATGTGTGCAGTCTTTATTTTAAGTGATAGACACACCATGAATCCAAACAAGTAAATGAATGCACTACAAATTAATGTCATTTGTGGTTGGTGCTTTTTAAAAATATTGTACAACTATATATATATATATATAAACAAAAATCTTAATAATACAGTATTAGGAACATTATCACAATCACTATTGATTTAAATGCCCAGTTTTAAAACTGCAAAATAAATTCAGCAATATTTTGTATCAGCCACTCTTTAACCTATCCACTACAGGACCACTGCCGACCATACTCTGCACAGCAATGACACTACACTGATGTAGGTTTTTAAGAAATCACTGCTGGGTTGAGAATAGTGAACAAAAAATATTCAGCCAATACTGTCAGAAGAAATAGTACTAAACTGTACCTTTAGTTGTCGCTGGGGTGGTAAAGTAGAGTAAAGTACACTACATGCACCTCTGTGGGTAAAAAGGTACAAAGGGGGAACCCTTGAGGGTGCCACCACAGCGAGAAGGAAAGTTACAGTGTTGTGCCCTTTTCTCCAGAGAGTGAACAGTGCTCCTTTGGTCAGAAAATGGCACTGACGAAATGCCAAATGCATAACACAAATTGCGCATGGAGTGATGAGCTACAGTGTCTAAATGTACACACCTATGAAGTGCACCGATACAGTGCGTGTGTTCAGTGCGTGTGCAGTGTTTAAACCCAAAATCGATGCTGCATCAATGTGTGTGGTGTGTGCGCGCGCCTGTGTGAGCGTGTGAGAGAGAGGGAGAGAGCACACGCGCGCTTGTGTTTGTGAGCTCACGATGCTCTGACACACCTCACATTTTTACTAAAACTGTGGCTAAATTTCTGATAGTTTTACCGAAACTATATAAGACCCACGTGTCAAACTGCTAAATGCGCTTAGTTGTAGTCTTAGTACCATTTGATACACTATTTAGTGTGACTGCATGCCATTTAGGACAGAGCCTCGGACATTGGAGGGTGAAGCGCGTGCCTTGTGTGCGGCGGCGTAAAGCGCGTCTTTCTGAGCGCGCGCTCTTGTCCACTCTGAGAAATAGTGGCCGAGAAGAACAGGAAAAACAAATACAAAACTATAAACAAACAAAGCTCGTTTAATTTTTTTTTTTTTTTAGATGATGCATTGAGGCACGAACAATGAAATATTGGTTTCCAAATAGCAATTTTACTCGCATAAATAAAAAAAAAAAACATACATCACAGAGAAATAAGAGCGCAAGAGCTCAGTGAGGCTATCAACAAAGTTCGAACATAGTTTCTAACATGCACGAGCATTTATGTAATTTGTTTACAATGACCAATGTCCCTGGATGGATAAATATGTTCTATACATGATGACAGCGCGTAAAGATGTCAGATTATGGACTAATTAAGAGTCAAGGGTTTATATACACATATTCCACGCGGTGCTGAATAGAAATGTTATCTTTATTGAGCTTGTTTTAAGGTAAATGATTCGGAATGATCCGCTTGTTCTTGAGAGCCGATTCTTCTGATTCACTTCAAAGAGTCGTTCAAAATGAATGAATCGCCGACGAATCGCCCATCAGTAGAGAAGGGAGTCAGGAACTGGAACTGTGCCCAAGGTTAAGGAAAGATATGAGTTATGAGACTGGACTATTCACAGCAAATGAGAGACCACAGAAATGTGTTCTAAAACTTCCTACTACAACAGACGATAACCTGCGTTTTGCTCTATGCTGCTCGTTCCCGGAGACTACGCGGCGGTTTTTGAAGCAAATGTAGCTTTTTTATTTAAACGCCGTTGTCGGACAGCGATTTGAGCTAGCACGTTGCTAGCTAGCAAGTTGACTTGAGTGACAGGCTAGTGACGGGGGGGAAAAGTGCTCCGTTTTGGTCTGAAGGCACTGAGAATTTACAACAATACTCCAGAAAAAACGTCGGCATTTTCTTTTTGTGGATGAACATTTCTACAGAAGGTAATTTTGTTGGGGAAAAAATCTTGTATGCCATGTTTGCTTTGCTTGTATATTTCTGCGCTCAGTGTTGTCTGTTTGGCGTGTTGAGCCGTGACTGACTGACTGACTGACCGCATCCTCTCCTACAGACACACGGTTTAAACCTCTGGATTTGATTCACATATCTAGCTTTTTATTTATTTATTGACGCAGAACAGCTTTAATTCTTGTTGGTTTTTTTTTTTTTTTTTGCTTTATTCGGACACACCGAAATAATCCCTGTATTTTATACACTTGACATGTATATACACTTGACTGTGGTTAAAAGTTTTAAACATTGTTGGCTGTCAAGTGGAACTCGACATGCCAAACTTTCACATGAAGCTTTTACGGTTGATATACCGTTAGAGCGACCGTTATAATTTAAAATTTAAATTTAAACGCGCTTTTGCCGAGACGCGCGCGCTGCATTCCGCGTTCAGGTTCAGAAAGTGCGGAGTGTAAACACGTAAAAATGTGATGCGTTGTAACGAGTGTTGTAGTTAAACACCTTGAGACATCAAGTTTTGACAGATTCCTTGCAGTGTGTGTGTGTGTGTGTGTGTGTGCGTGCGTGCTCGCGCCGTGTTTTCGGCTTCAGACAGGACGCTTCTGCTTGCATTTGTTCCCAAATACGTTTCCAAAACACTGACTATATATATATATATATATATATATATATATATTTTTCACACATTTTCATCTCATTTTGGCTTTAAAATAATGCTTCTCCACCCACCGCGGTTCGGTTCGTATTCGTGTAACAGTTAACGCACTGTTATTAATGATCATTATTTTAAGTAATGTCATAATATCCTTTCACCTTCCTCTTTTATGTTGTCTGTCTATAAGTTTCTCTTCCAACAGCTGATCCGTTACATCAGCTACTATCAAATGGACTATAAAAGCTCTATTAGAGTAGGGTTTCTCCTTTCAGCAGTGCTAATGAGGCGATATTCATATAATACACCCAGAAAAAGGAAAGGAAGAAAATAAAGGAATCCCTTTCCCAGTCTCTTTCTCTTTGTTTTAACGAAATACTGGTTTTTTTTGTTTGTTTGTTTTTTTGTTTTGTTTTTTTTGTTTGTTAGATCACTGGCCTTACATTGCATACACACTTCTTTTTTTAAAATGCAAACTCCTCTCAAAGAGAACAGTTTGTCAGGTCATTTTTCATGGGTGCACCAGCAAGCAATTATCAGTGCATATTCACGCTGCTGATTTATTTAGCTTTATTGGAAAATCCCTTGGAATTTTGAAGCTGATGCGAGACTTCGCGATGCCTCATTGCTTATTATTTTAAACTTTTTTTTTTTTTTAAATATGTAATTTTTGAAGAGAGATCTGAAACAGGATGATTCTTAGCTCCCTCTCATGCCTCCTCTTTAATCTGATGTGTGCGTGCATGTGTGTGTGTGTGTGTGTGTGTGTGTGTGTGTGTGCGTGTGCGTGTCTTTTCCCATGTTTTCAGGTTTGTGTGATTTTGCCAAAATGCAACATCATCAGCAGAGGATGGCAGCTTTAGGGACGGACAAAGAGCTCAGCGACTTGCTAGACTTCAGCGCGGTAAGAAATTTGGATTCAGACCTACATTTTAAAGCAAAACGTAATGTGTTCTGTTTTATTTTTTTGGTTTTGCACGTACCAGAGTATTTCTTGGTGCACATGCTGAATTAAGGGATTTTGTAAATATGCACATTATGCAATATAGTCTAGAGTGTTTAAAATTTGGAGAAAGTATCAGCATTTTGTCATTTTGATCATGAAGTGTTTGTGTGTAGAGAGATGTGATATTTCATTTAGGCATTTTGGTGTCTTATAGATGCGAAACAGCGATTTGAAAACGTTCCCAACATCAATGGTAGTGCATCCCACTTTTACACATTTCTTCATGCTTTTATTCTTTCATTGATTTGTAAAATGTTGTGTTTTAGGTTTGTAACGTTTGTGTGGACATAGGAATGTATTAGCAGTGACAGGGTTCTCTTTTCTAAGCTGCGAAATCCTTAGCATTGTCCTGTTGCATATTATAGTGTCAGATTAGGCAAATCAGACCTTTTCTTTAGGGCACAGTAAAAGCATCAGTGTTATATTAACACTTACTGTGATGAATTAACTCTTAACGCTAAACTAAAATGCATGATTTCTTGTGTCCAGCTGGATTTATATAAACACTGTAGTCTTTTAATATAATAGTAAGTGTAAATGTAAGGTTCTAGGTTAATTCAATAGGGCAACTCTGAGACTTATTTCAGCACTGTAAAAGTTATTTCAGTACTAGGAATTTAGTGGGCATTTTGCATTTGT
The DNA here is from genome assembly GCA_023630585.1 of Cranoglanis bouderius. Taxonomy (NCBI): domain Eukaryota; kingdom Metazoa; phylum Chordata; class Actinopteri; order Siluriformes; family Cranoglanididae; genus Cranoglanis; species Cranoglanis bouderius. Next base: position 3,240,984 of record CM042541.1, read on the forward strand.
AGCATCACCAACATGATTAAAGCTCCTTTGATAAACTCAATGTCTATTAATCCTCTTAGCAAGGAAATACCTGCTTGGTCATGTTTCTGATACTCATCCAGTCCATCGGTCAACTTTATAGACATTACAAATATTCTAAAAAAGCCATCTTACGCACACTGTATGATGCATACATGGAAAAGAATGAAGTATAGAGAAGACAGGATGCTTTAGATTTGCAGGAAGTAAAATGAATTAAACAAAATTAAAAAAAAAAAAAACATAATTGGTATTGGTAAACATAATTCCCACTAACTGTGCTGCATTCTCATTAACTGTGCTGCACATTGTACTTTACACACTGCCATGATGGAATAATTGAATTTACTTGCAGGGATTAATCAATTTTATCTTAAATCGAGGAAGATTATATTAAAAGCACTTAGATAATAAATATAGCAGCTACTGTATGTTAATGTTTGTTAGTTTATAGTTGTTTACATGTGTAAATATTAAAGATGATGATGGATTAAAAGTAGGCTGTTTACAGATAATTTATTTTCTTTCATTCATTTGTAACATGTTATCATAATTGTTTTTTTTTTGTTTTTTTTTAGATGTTTTCTCCTCCGGTTAGCAGTGGGAAAAATGGACCGACCTCACTGGGAAGTGGGCACTTCTCCGGCTCAAGTAGGTTGTTGTAATCTCATTCATGTCACTGTTTCACACCAGGGCGTGTGTGTGTTGTGGGTTTGACATGTCCATTAGCGTCGCTCTTTTGAAGTGCGTGTGCTCTTTAGTAGGAGGCTAATATAATATCAGACTTTTATGATTATAATTATTTCTTTATGTGTTGGTGTCATAAGAAGATGGCTTCCGCTGAGGTTTATACCGAACAGAAAGGTTAGCTGTGTGCTGTCTGAATACATAACAATGATTGGGCCTGGTGCCACCTTGGAACTTTTAAATGATTGTATAGGCGTATTTTTATGTGTGTGTGTGTGTGTGTGTGTGTGTGTGTGTGTGTGTGCGCGTGTATGCGTGTGTGTGTGTGTTCAGATTGCAGCAGGTGTAACATCTCTGTCAGGCTGTGTAAACGATATTTTAATATACAGCATCTGAAATCATCCTATGGCAAATGTATTGTAAAAATATTTCTGTTATGCATAGTTCAACTTCACCCTTACGCTAACACAGACTATTTTAAGCAGTGCGTGTTCATCGCTTACATATGAGAAGTGTTTGTTTTTTTTTTTTCTTTAAACAAATGATGATAGCTTGCCAAAAAAAGGAAGGAAGAAAGAAATGACCTTGACCCTGGACTAATTCCCCCTTCGACCCAGGAAACAAAACACAACGTGATGTTTTGAATAAGCTAAATCGGTATTCCGTTTCCAGACAGCCATCGCTAAATTAGTCATTTTAGGTCACGCCGACTCCGGTACAGAGTTTGTCTTCTCAGAGAGGATCTGAGCGACTGTGTTGTGTCTACACCGAACAGTCAGCATTGTTGGTTATTTTCTTTTCTTTTTTTTCTCTCCTTTCTTTTTTTCCCAGACTGGTATGTTATTTAGGGTTTTGGTAATTTGCATTTCCCCACTCCACCTCCCTCTGTGTCCCTGTGTTTTTCCCCATGAATTGTGTCGCGGTGTGTGTCTGTGTGTGAGTGTGTTATGGGGAGGGGGGGTGATGTTGGCTCTGGACTCCAACTACCCCTGTTGCCATGCAACTTGAAGTTGGCACGGAAATACGTGGAAATGTTTCATAAAAGTGCAAATCTACCCCATTAAAAAAACAGTAAATATACCACAAAAAGTGAATAAATACTATGGCGATATTATAACTTTATTTATAATATTTAAAGAGGATCTAATCACTAAAACATTTTGCTAGTGGGTGATTCTTTGTATCCGGGATGGCAGAGTGGAGAGAGAGAGAGAGAGAGAGAGAGAGAGAGAGATCAACTCGATGCTAACCTTGCTCATTTCCCCAAGTGTTTAGAGCACAGGCAGCTTAGGGCCCTTCATGGCACACTCTCAGTTTTGTCCCAGTTCACGGTGATGAAGGCCGGGTTTGGTTTTTAATAATGGCTTGCACAATGTTTCATGTACTTAAGATGGATAGATGATGATAGAATGATAAAGATGGATGCAAGATAGATAAAATCCATGAGAACTACAGGGAATGATTAGGTATAGAGTGGGAAGGAACCAGACACTTAATACTTCATATCTCTTCTCCTCCCACTATCCTGTGCCTCACAACCTCTCTTTGTCTTCCTCTTGGGAAGCAGAATGATGACAAAAAAAGAAGAGAGAGAGAGAAGAGAGAGAGAGATCCATGCTTTAATTGTGCGTAGGATTAGGGAATTAATAGGCATGTTAACCTGTAATAGTGATAGTATTAGCATTATTTACAATCTAATGCTTATAATTACCCCAGTAATAATAGCTATCATTTCAAGGTTTTTGTCTGAGATTATTCTCATTATTTCTCATCAGGCTTCTTTGGTTATTGAGGGTAAAAATATCTTGGCAAGGACTTGCTCTACATGTAAAAATGGACATTTGTGCCAGCTAGTCAAAGCCAGAGCCATCATAGAATTGTTCTTTAGTGCCAGTGACTGTGAATAGGAACTACCTCCACAAGCCTCGCTGCCAGATTCAAAGTAAAAAAATAAAAAAAATAATAAAAAAAGATTTATATTTGCTAAAATGTCCAGAACACCTAAACAGTGTGCAGAACACTGTTTAGGTGTTTAACAACACCTCTAAAGATTTTGATGTTTGACGTTCCTTTTGGCTCCAGCATTTTGCTGATGCTGTTCTTGGATCAGTTTTATGGCACCATACAAAACAAATTTTGATAAGAGCATACAGCTGCACAAAAATTTGTATCAAAATCTCAATTCGTTTCTCAATTTGATTCAAGGACAGCATCAATTCTGCAGCATTTGCACTCGGACAAACATTCCGTAAAACAGAGCGCCACTATTTGCTGTGACCGGTGACCACCGACGTTGTACCACATGACTTCATGCATACACACGAAGGAAGACCAGTGAATCTCGGAGAGTCTACAGAAGAAAAGGGGGAGAAACAAACTTTGCACAGCTGTGGGTGTATTTTAAAATGACCAACACTCCCGCATGTAGTGGGAAGGAATAAATTTGTCCTAAACAAATGATGACTAAAAGTATGAAAGGAACGAATGGGCGAGTGAGTCTGCATGCAGTACGCATAGATCACATTTGTCAAAACTGACTTTCGCCCACATGTGGCTTATGAGTTGCTATCAGCAGATCAGAAATATTACCATGACTAATTATTTAACTAGCCATTAATATTGCTGATTTCCTTTTGATATGATTAAAGTTTTATAATAAATATCAGGTTTTGTTTGGCTAATAATTTCCTAATAAACAAATGTGCTAATAGATCAGTAATTTAAAATGCAGACAAGCCAATCATTTACAAACATGTGCTAGGGAAATATAGCAACCACAGTGCTACAAGAAGTGTCAAAATGTAATAAATTTAATAAATAAATAAAATTGGTCAAAGAATCATGATCTCAATTCTAAGCAAAAATAAATAAATAAATAAATTGTCATTTCATTGCTATTTCATTAAGAATCATGCAGCTGAATATAAACAGTATTAGAAGACTCTTAGTACAGCAGTAAACCTAAAATTGATCAGGTATTGATACTGAAGGCTCTTGACTGTATAGTGAATAAAAATGTATATTTATGTAATTACGTAGTTTAGGTTGCATGTAATGATAGTGAATGTGTAAGCACATTACATTAAGCATATTTATAATTTGTCTGACTTCTGTAATACAAAAAGTCACAAGACAATTCTCATAGCCTGAAAAATGCTTTAAAAACAATAAGACTTAAGACTAGGTGTTATGCTTTCTACTTTACTAATGAAGGTTATTTACTGAAGCTCAATCAATGCCAGTAGTACAGTAGAAAGTAGAAAGCTGGCCTCAGGTCAGCATACCTAACACCATGGTCCAAGTTTACTTAAGGCTCTGGCTGATTATGATTTATCTGATTCATCATTATGACTAAATATGTAAGCAATGCAAGTATGTTTGTAGTGCAAGTAACATTAAGTATGTATTCCTGCTTTTTGTACAGGTTTATGTGGAAAAGCCCATAAATAGCCTTGTGATAATCCTAAATCACAATAGGTCTTTGTAATATGTAGTTCAACAAAATAATGCCACCTTTTGTGTGTAAAGAATGAGTACTGTGATCAGTCTTGTCCACTTAGTCTGTCAGTTGAACATGATGAATATAAAAATAAAAGTTGGGATGGAATATAAAGCAATTGCTATGAATAAAAAAAAAATAGGCTTGCCTCCAAACACTACAAACCACTAATCTAAACAAGTAAGTATGTAATGTTACTCAATATGTATGTTATATTTACCCCGTTCAGTCATATGTTAAGGCATTGATACAGTGCCGAACCAATGAGATCAAGTCCCTGCTGTCAGTCAGAATGTGCCATGATTCACTGTCTTATTACAAGCTTGTAAATAAGACACTGTGATTAAGCAAAAGTCATTTATATTATGACTCTGTACATCATTAATAGAGTCGGTGGGTAAAAGCTGATCTGTATACCTAAATATCTCTGTTGTTAAAGTAATCCAGAAGCAGTGATGCTCTGAAGAAGACAGATTTTGTATTGTCTGGTGATGTGGTTGAGTAAGTGTAACTGTTTTATAACAGTTGTATGGTGGTTGTAGTGGTACACAAATAGACTGTGCCACAAACCTTGAAAAAGCTTGCAGGCCTTTGTAATGCTCAGTTTGCACTTGAAGAAGAATTGAAAGAAATAGCACCAATTTTGTTTGCAAAGTAGGTATATTTTCTCACAGTTGATCATCCTAAGCGAAATAAAATTAGCCACAAAATGTGAAGAATGTGTAGCCCAGTTAAAAATTAGGCCTGTCATACAATGCAGTGTGTTCTTTTGTTTTTGAATGCGTCTCTTCTAAAAAACAAAAAAACAAAACAAAAAAAAAATGTTCAGTTGAGCTTTCTGTGTCCCTCTCGCCAAGGTTACATCACTTCCTTGTGTGCTCTGGGATTCTGGGTTTGTTGACATTGTTGTGGCCTACAGCCTACTTCCCTGTGTGTGTGTGTGTGTGTGTGTGTGTGTGTGTGTGTGTGTGTGTGTGTGTGTGTGTGTGTGTGTGTGTGTGTGTGTTTGTTAATGTCTGTTGAGTTTTGATAAGGCCACCTCAGACTGTTAGTATGACCTGAAATTGGAGTATAAAAAGTGTTTGTATATGAGGCGATCCAAAGGGTTAAAGACAAAACGTGACTTCATTACTAGTGTTTACCTAATGTGATGGGCCTGTTGTGTCATGCTGAAGCTTTACATCACTGAAAATTTCTGAATTGACAAAAAAGATTCACTTACAAGGAATTTGATCTGGCAGTTACTTACACAAACACATTGCTAAGCTTATGAAGACTAGACTATGAAAAAAGAAATGTATGTATAAATAATTAGTGGAGGGAGTTTATTAATATTAAAATATCACTATCATGATGTTAGAAGAAAAATAATCTCTTGTCAGTGTGCTGTTTTCTTACATAGAATGCAGTAGGATACAACAGAATAAGGTGCAGATGCATTTATGATTTTGTTTAGAGGCAATTCCAGCATTATCGATGTAAATCTTCAACTAATATAGATGCTAATCTGCACAATTTTGCATTTCTGGACATTTAAACTTTCAGAGAGAATGCAGGTGAATATTCAAAAGCAAGACATTCATGTTTGTGTGACTAATATACAGCAGTTATAATTACACTTTATCAGTGTTGTGAGTATATCGTCACAATTTTAACAAACACTGAATTTAAAGACCTTTGCAGAAACCATATATATTTGATATGTGATCTATACATTACGGAGGAAACTCAATGTTATGGATGTGACATGTTTGTATGTGACCTGTGACTTGTCCTTCACATACTAGAAACTTAATTTGAACTTAATTTATTGTTTTTTTTTTAATGTGGTCTATAATTATACATTGAAAGTTCTTTGTATCCAACGTACTTAAGATAATTTTCTAGTTGACACATTCAGATTCATAAAATTACCTGCATGTTGTTTATATGTCCTAGGTTGCCAGATTTTTCATGAGTAGAGTGACGGTTATTTCAGTAGCATTAAGACCACTACCTATATACAAAAGCACTTGGCTTTAAGCCTGAAAAATTGGCTTTTATTTGCTGTCAACTGCAAAACATGAATAGTCCTAGTGATAGTTGTAATTATCGCTTTAATAATGGCTTTCATTTTGTGGCAACTTCTGAAACAGCACTCGATCACTGTTATATTCTTTTTTCTTTTTTTTTTTTTGCACGAGAATGTGAATCTTTGGCACAGGTGATAAACACTACAGTGCCCTCCACTAATATCAGCATGCTTGGTAAATATGAGCAAAGAAGGCTGTGAAAAATTGTCTTTATTGTTTAACCTTTTGATCTTTTGTTAAAAAAATTCACAAAAATACTCTGCTCTCATGGATATCAAACAATTGCAAACAAAACACAGGTTTATATAAATATAGGTGTGCAACAATTATTGGCACCCTTTTAGTCAATACTTTGGGCTACCTCCCTTTGCCAAGATAACAGCTCTGAGTATTCTCCTATAATGCCTGATGAGGTTGGAGAATACATGGCAAGGGATCTGAGACCATTCCTCCATACAGAATCTCTCCAGATCCTTCAAATTTTGAGATCCACGCTGGTGGACTCTCCTAAACCTAAACCGTTTTTGTGTTGATTTTGATGTAAGTTTTGGATCATTGTCCTGCTGGAAGATCCAACCACGGCCCATTTTAAGCTTTCTGGCAGAGGCAGTCAGGTTTTCATTCAAATATCACTGTTGATATTTGATAGAGTCCATGATGCCATGTATCCTAACAAAATGTCCAGGTCCTCTGGCAGAAAAACAGCCCCAAAACTTTAAAGAGCCACCACCATATTTAACCGTGGAAATGGGGTTCTTTTCCATATGGCTACCTCTCTGTGTGCCCCAAAACCACCTCTGGCAAACTGAAGACGCTTGAGTTTGTTTTTGGATGAGAGTAGAGGCTTTTTTCTTGAAACCCTTCCAAACAACTTGTGGTGATGTAGGTGACTTCGGATTGTAGTTTTGGAGACTTTCTGACCCCAAGACGCAACTAACTTCTGCAATTCCCCAGCTGTGATACTTGGCCACTCCCATCATTTTTTGGCCCCTTGAACCATCCTCTTCATAATGTGTTGAGACAATATAGACACACGTCCTCTTCCAGGCTGATTCATAACATTTCCAGTTGACTGGAACTTTTTAATTATTGCCCTGATGGTGGAAATGGGCATTTTCAATGCTTTTGCTATTTTCTTATAGCCACTTCCCATTTTGTGAAGCTCAACAACCTTTTGGTACACATCACAGCTACATTCCTTGGGCTTACCAAGGGCTGGGTGGTATGATGGTATATACCGTTACCGCGGAATAAAATGTCTTCCGTTACAGATTTTTCTATTCCGTGTATGCCACGAAATGTAAGTGCACATCGTCAACTTTGTGCGTAGTGCTCCTGCACGTGAGAACGATCGAGAAGCTGTACATAAGAGTAGTTGTGAGAGGAAAAACATGGAGAATGATAAGCACGCTGGTGAAGAAGTCCCACAAACCAATTCTGAGCAGGAGGAGGAACTTGTTATGAAAAGAGGTGCGACATCGGTGGTATGGACGTGGTTCGGGTTTACAAAATCTGACAAAGAGCAGAAAAATGTTATTTGCATAATAACCTGTTTTATCATCTCAAAACGAAGCATGTTGAAGCATACAATTGATTTACCAGAATGACTATTTTTTTTACGTGAGATATATCGTTACCATGAAATAAAATTACTCATTCCGTGAAATAGATTTTTGGTCATACCGCCCACCCCTAGTCTTACCCATTGCTATGAATGACTAAAGGAATCGGGCCTCATGTTTACCTCATGTTTACCTCATGCTTATACCCCTGTGAAGCAGGAAGTCATGGTTGAACAATTTCCTGTTCCTAATCACCCAGGCGTACTAAAAAATGTAAAATATCAGTGGGAATATATTTTTCTCATATGAATTCGTAGGGGTGCCAATAATTGTGGCACACATATATTTAACAAAGATATTTTTTTGGATAAACCTGTGTTGTATTTGCTATTGTTTGATATCCATGAGAGCAGAGTATTTTTGTGAATTTTTTTAACAAAATATCAAAAGGATAAACACGAAAGACAATTTTTCACAGCCTTCTTTGCTCATATTTACCAAGGGTGCCAATATTAGTGGAGAGCACTGTATATCTACTGTTCAGAGTTGCAGCAAGGGACTGTACTGGCCATGAAAATATTGATTTCTTATATAGTGCACAATTTGATGTGGCCACGTGATACTAAATCATAAGATGTGCATGTGGAATATACGGAGTTGTTAACACTTACCACAAACCATGAAAATGTTGTTGTTTATAATCACTAATGTTAAAGCAGTGTTCAATTTTATAGTCAGTCTCATTATGTCTATGTCTGTGTTTATCTATTTGTTGATTGGTTTTATAAAATTATTTTTATACCAATACTGATCATTTCAAAATATGCCATGGCACAAATTTTCATGCCAAACTATGTACTGCTACTTACCATTAGTTGTAAACGCTGTGGTGAAATTAACATCAACTGCAAAGCAAAATGTAATAGATTTCTGCCATTTTCTTGTGGCCAGTTTGTGTTTAGCTGGACTACATTTTGTGGAGTCTACCATCAAGTACCAGTCAAAATTAGCCATGATCTCTCCTCTTACCCCAACCACGGACACTAAAGTGACTTCTTTCCTGCTCACTTTGTCTCATCTCATATGAGTGAAACTGCATCTAGCTAGAATTTTCTAGCACTGTATATATTTTATAGCATTTTTATGGACAAAAAGCCAAGACTCAGCCAAGACAATGTTTTCTGTGTTTGTATGATGAAATCTAATGAATTTAAACCTTCAGCTCACCCCACATGTTTGTAATGGGCTTTAGGTCAGGTGAATGAAATGGCCATGTCAGAAGTGTCTTTAAAAGAGGTTTATTTTGGGGGCTGGATGGCAGGAACTTCAGTCAGTAAGCCCCCATTCCAATTGAAAACCTGCTGGAGATTTTGGACCAACATGTTAGACAGCATCCTCCACTACCAACATCAAAACAACAATTAAAGGAATATATTTTGGAAGAATGGTGCTCCATCCCTCCAGTACAGTTTCAGAGACTTGTGGAATCTACACCAATGTGGGTTGAAGATGTTCTGGCAGTACCCTACACTTATTGTTGTTTTTTCTGTTACTTTTTCACTTGTCTCCCACCCCACTACTAGTTGCACAGAATCATGCATTAGTGTCACACTAATAAACAGGGGAGAGAGTAATACCTCCTACCCACCTAGAGAGCAGGGTCAGTTATGGCTGTGGCATTGTTGGGATTTGAACTTGAGATCTCCAAATGGACACTTTTTGTTGGACCTCTCAGGCACTCTGGGATATATATTTCTCGACTCAATATTGGTAATGCATATTTAATGGCAGTATGTAGTATTGTCTTTAGTTTTACCAAAAAGTGACATTTTTCACACTTTTGGGTTGACAGCAACAGCAAAAAATTAAATTCCAGAGTTCTTCTTATTGAATTCCACATATTTTACAAAAAACACTTTTAGCACTTTTATACCGTCTCCCAAAATGAGAGATTAACAACCAGAATATTAAAAATGCGGGTTAAGTGTGCATACTGTGGTGTTTCTAAAGCATGTGGAAGTCTAATAAGATAACATTTAAAATGTTACTCCCTTATATGTTTTATACCATAATGCTATTATAATGTGCTCATTATAAGAATCCTGTGGTATTTTCCAAAACGCAATATAGCTCAAATATTTTTCATTTTTCACTTCATTATCATCCCATGAATATATACATATACAGTGTAAAAAATTTCAAGTTTACAGGATCATGATCCACCATAGAGGGCAATATTCAATTATACACTATAGCTCAAACCAGTATAATAGAGTCCAAAATGATTGCCACTCCTTATGAAAATGAGCCAAAAATAATTATATAAAGTAACCATTACACACAATAACACAAATTTTCCCACCCAAACAATAGGAGAGACTGCTTAGCCTTTTTAACAAAGATCATCGTTATTTCCAAGTGTAACGTATTAGACGTATACTGTATGTATATGTCTTATTTGATATGAAAATGCTATTTGAGAAATTTGTCAAAACTATAAACACAAAGTAAAGTTAGCTCCACTGGACCCCTAATTGAAGATCAGTGTTCCTATGTTGTTTTGATAAACTTGCTGAAGGCTAAGAATGATCTTCTCATGAGCCCATCTTAAAAATATGTGGTTTTTACTGTAGTGTCCCTACTGGATCATTAAATCTTTGCACTGCTGCTGCGCTGTTATATGGTGTTTTGTTTTTTGTTTTTTTTGAATTGTTAAGTTGTATGCTAAGAGCATGATGTGTTTAAAACATTGATATACAGTTATTATACCATTACGCATGTAGTCCTTATTACACCCTGCCATTCAGAAGCAAATGTCGATTATAGATCATTTCTCATCCTGTCCAAGTTGACTTCTTTCTGTGATGGATTGTTCAGTTCTCCCTGTCTCCTTCATTTCTCACCGGCTCCTGTAATGTGCTGTCATAGTAATAGCACATTTGGTGGCGTTGGGAACTTCTTCCCTCCATGAGCTGAAAAGAATGTGCCACTTTTTTTTTCTTTTCCTTTTTTTCCCCCACTCTCACACCTGCTCGCCTGCTCAAAGCTGCTCAGGAGGTGAAGGGTATCATAAAAAAAGTATAATTAGTCGTCTGAAAATAAAGACGCGCGAGTGTCAGCCCGGCTGGTAATTAAGCTCCGTAGGTGAGCGGCACACTTCGGAAAAACAGGAACTTTTAATTAAAGTGGCTGACTTGTTTAGAGACTGTCAAGTGCAGCACGGCAATGACTGCCATAACTAAGCTATGACAGCAGCTAATGTTAGAGTGTGTGTGGGTATTCATAGTTACATATACAGTACTGTGCAAAAGTTTTTGGCTCCCTATTTTTTGTAGTACAAATTTTGTTATAGATTTTTTTATTTCATGACTTCAACATTATCAAGTCAGTACAAAAAACATTTTAGATTCCCAAACATTAGTTTTCTAGCACAAAAGTAAATGTTACAGAAAAATGTTTGTATGTCATTAAAGAAAGCAGCAGATTACGTAAGAGACACTTTTCAGATAAAAAACACAATGAAGGCTGCTGGGTTTCGCTGCAAAAATAAGAAGCGAGTGCGAAAGTCAAAGTCTCCAGAAGAACTGTGTCTGGTTCTGCAAGATGCTCAATAAAACTTACCAGCTCATTTCCTCATAAAGCTGCACAAATTGTACCGGAGACTATTATTTTTATTTTATTTTTTTGTCACACCAAATACTGACTTTGTTTCATTTACTACTGTTTACTGCTCTTTACTGTATTTTTTTTTTAAATGTAGAAACATTTAATTTCAGTATTTTGAAGGCATCTTTGCTCTACAACATTTCTTTGCATGTGCCTAAAACTTTTGCACAGTACTGTACGTGTGTGTAACTTTGTGTTTGATTTGATCGCAGAGGCATTTTACACTCACTTTAAATGAAAGTTAGATGTCCTGTTATTTCTTTAACCTTAAACCAAGATGGTGACAGTGGTTAGGTTTGGATGTAATTTAAAAAATGTCAGCAATTTATTATTATTTAATTTATTTTTTTTAAACTAATTTTTATATACAATTCTTTGATGACTGAATGAATCAATCAAGCAGTTAACTTATTTGCCTGCTTAGTCAGTTGCTTAGTCCAACATTATCTGCTTACCTGGCTAACACCATCAGTGCTAATTTTTGCTAAAGCAGAGGTGCCACCATCTATGGATTAGGCATTGCATTTGTAATTTTTGACCCCTTGTTAAGGTTATATGGAAGACACCTGAAAATTATGCCTTACTGCTTTTTCATCTAAATCAACAGAACAAAAATGATAAAATTCAACAGTACAGCGAGTGGGAAAGGATGCATGATGTGACGGACGCATTTGTTTCTAGCAGCAGTTAATTATTCATTATTAATTAAGAAGTGGTCATACTGACAGATTTTGCGTTGCTTTTTTTTTTTTTTTAACTGTTGTTTGATGCACATCTAGAAAAAAAAACCCCAAACATACTCCTACATTACACCAGAACCAACATGCTGCTGTTTGACTGTATTACATGATCAGGTAGTCTATGTGCTACCAAAACAAGTCGGGCTGGATCTGAGTGAGGGAAAATGAAATTGCTTTAATTTGTTCGATATTCTCTATGCTAATGGTCAGGTCTACAGTCAGTTGATCTGTAAATATCTTTCACTATACTTGTGGACAGTTTATTATCATGTGTAACACTATGGACATGGACTGCACTTGTGTTAAGTTTGTAACAGTTGTATGAAGTAAGCTTATACACTCAGCTTATAAATCTGGACAGTACAGTATCCTACAAAAGTGAGTACACCCCTCACATTTTTGTAAATATTTTATTATATCTTTTCATGGGACAACACTGAAGAAATAACACTTTGCTACAATGTAAAGTAGTGAGTGTACAGCTTGTATAACAGTGTAAATTTGCTGTCCCCTCAAAATAACTCAACACACAACCATTAATGTCTAAACCGCTGGCAACAAAAGTGAGTACACCCCTAAGTGAAAATGTCCAAATTGGGCCCAAAGTGTCAATATTTTGTGTGGCCACCATTATTTTCCAGCACTGCCTTAAGCCTGTTGGGCATGGAGTTCACCAGAGCTTCACAGGTTGCCACTGGAGTCCTCTTCCACTCCTCCATGACGACATCACAGAGCTGGTGGATGTTAGAGACCTTGCGTTCCTCCATCTTCCGTTTGAGGATGCCCCACAGATGCTCAATAGGGTTTAGGTCTGGAGACATGCTTGGCCAGTCCATCACCTTTACCCTCAGCTTCTTTAGCAAGGCAGTGGTCGTCTTGGAGGTGTGTTTGGGGTCGTTATCGTGTTGGAATACTGCACTGCGGCCCAGTTTCCGAAGGGAGGGGATCATGCTCTGCTTCAGTATGTCACAGTACATGTTGGCATTCAGGTTCCCTCAGTGAACTGTAGCTCCCCAGTGCCGGCAGCACTCATGCAGCCCCAGACCATGACACTACCACCACCATGCTTGACTGTAGGCAAGACACACTTGTCTTTGTACTCCTCACCTGGTTGCCGCCACACACGCTTGACACCATCTGAACCAAATAAGTTTATCTTGGTCTCATCAGACCACAGGACATGGTTCCAGTAATCCATGTCCTTAGTCTGCTTGTCTTCAGCAAACTGTTTGTGGGCTTTCTTGTGCATCATCTGTAGAAGAGGCTTCCTTCTGGGATGACAGCCATGCAGACCAATTTGATGTAGTGTGCGGCATATGGTCTGAGCACTGACAGGCTGACCCCCCACCCCTTCAACCTCTGCAGCAATGCTGGCAGCACTCGTACGTCTATTCTGCAAAGCCAACCTCTGGATATGATGCTGAGCACGTGCACTCAACTTCTTTGGTCGACCATGGCGAGGCCTGTTCTGCGTGGAACCTGTCCTGTTAAACCGCTGTATGGTCTTGGCCACCGTGCTGCAGCTCAGTTTCAGGGTGTTGGCAATCTTCTTATAGTCTAGGCCATCTTTATGTAGAACAACAATTCATTTTTTCAGATCCTCAGAGAGTTCTTTGCCATGAGGTGCCATGTTGAACTTCCAGTGACCAGTATGAGAGAGTGTGAGAGCGATAACACCAGCCTTAACACACCTGCTCCCCATTCACACCTGAGACCTTGTAACACTAACGAGTCACATGACACCGGGGAGGGAAAATGGCTAATTGGGCCCAATTTGGACATTTTCACTTAGGGATGTACTCACTTTTGTTGCCAGCGGTTTAGACATTAATGGCTGTGTGTTGAGTTATTTTGAGGGGACAGCAAATCTACACTGTTATACAAGCTGTACACTCACTACTTTACATTGTAGCAAAGTGTCATTTCTTCAGTGTTGTCCCATGAAAAGATATAATAAAATATTTACAAAAATGTGAGGGGTGTACTCACTTTTGTGAGATACTGTATATCAGTTTAACAATATGTTTTATCATTTATGCTGTTAGCATGGAGCCTTTCCCGTCCCCCAACCTACTCTGGGGCTTTTGTGGTTTTTCTCTCTGTCTGCTAATATTTTCTTATTGGCAATGTTGGCAGGTCTGTTAAGATTTTCTTTTTGGTACAGTATTTCTCTCATCAGTTCACTTGAATTGGATTAGCTAATTTTTGAGTTCTAGGGATCTAATGCTTATGAGATGAACAGATTTTAGTTGGTTTCAGCCTCTCTTTGCACATGGAGTTAGGCTTAATTGATCTACAGTTTACAGGTCGCTTTTGCAGTATGATTGTGCTTTTTCGTTCCTGGAAAGATTCACATGGCAGCTCTTGGTCAGTGGTGCTTTTTCTTAGCATTAGGGGTTAGAGCCAGGTTTCATAACAAATATCTTAGAGCGGTCATCATCCATGGGAATTTGAAATATGGTATTTCAAAGAAAAACAACTTTTGAAGTGTAGTTGTTTTATGTTATGTAGGCCACAACTCACCACATGTGTCTTGCTATGCAGAAGCTGATAAGTTTTGTTTGAGGGGGAAAAGTGTTCGTTCATGTTCAGTTCATGGTGTTTAAATGGTTAAGGAGTGTTTTTAGGTTTTCTCTCACTTTAGCTGTTGTCTGTGTAAAGCTGATTTCTGAGACCTGCTAGTATTACATAAAGCTGTGCATATTAATCTTTATAATTAACATCTTCAGTGGCATCCAATATTTATTCTGTAGTGAAATTCTGACTTGACTTTTGTAGGTTAAACTTCCATCATCTATATGTTGGTCTACTTTCATTTTGGTAAACGGCTTCCTACATTACCCACAATGCTGTTCGATTACCTGCTGATAGTCATGCCAGTGGGATTTAGTTATACCTAAAGAAAACGATGCAGTAACAATTTAGTCCTTTAGTCTGTTCAGCTCCCTCAGCTCCACATCTGTACACTCTGCTTATCAGACCATGTTCCAAAGCTTCAGCTTTCATGCTAATACTGCTATTAGCATGCTTGTCATCGTATAGATCGCTAACTAGCCGAACTGAGACTCTGCTGTAACTCAGCTCATGGGCATTGTATAGCTGCATTGCGTTCTGTTTGAGTTCAGAGTTTGCTGGATTTCTCATTAATATGGCATTGAGATTGCTGGGAAAAGATGAGTGAGAAACGATGTTTTTGCTCTTGTTTTAAGGAGCTAATGGTGAAACCTGACTGTTATCCTTGATGTTTGATATTTTTTGCTCCTATTAAACACCATTGTGATTTTGCTAGCATTGTCATGCTGTGGTGTGAGCATAGCATACAACCAACTAGCTTCTCATGGGAGTAATGAAAATACAGCTTCAACCAACAAATTAGCACCAAAAGCTCTAAGAACATCACAAATATTTCAATAAAAAACATATTTAATGTGTTTCATTGTAGAGTTTTTCCATAACAGTTTTTTTTTGTAAATGCATTTTTGATTTTGGGACACTGTTTCTTTAGTATATTGCTAGGACAGTGGTAGCTCAGTGGTTAAGGCGTTGGGTTACTGATTGGAAGGTCGTGAGTTCAAATCACAGCACCACCAAGCCGCCCTTGGGCAAGGCCCTTAACCCTCAATTGCTCAGATGTATAAATGAAATAAATGTAAGTCTCTCTGGATAAGAGCGTCTGCCAAATGCCGTAAATGTAAGTGATAATTTCTGTATCATGAACAGGCTAGAATATTATTTGTGTCCTTATGTATTTCCTACACTGCAGTTTATTATATTGAATTTAGAAATCTGTGTCAAACGCTTTTCACACAGCGTCAGTACTGTGGACTTGTGACTCGAGACTGAACACTGCATCATTACCAAAGCAACACAGCATTGTTTCTGGATTCCACTGTGGATCTCCTGACAGCTGGAGCTTTATAGGATTATCTATGGATGGATGTGTTTTAAGTGGGTGATAACGCTCCCCTCCTCTTTTAATGATGTCATTTCCTGTGGTGAAGTGGGGGTTAAGGTATTCTATGGTCAAATTGATTGGCCTGTAACAAAAATACCAATTCATCTCCTGTTTAAATTATCGGACTAGTTTGGGGATAAACAGTGTTGAAAAGGAATATTTAAGATTCACTGTTGAGCAGTCTGTGGTTTGCTTGCACTATAGTGAACGAAAAGGTTTAGATTAAACCCTCAGTATATGCTTCTGCAGGGTGAGTTTGTGGTGTGTGTGAGTGAGTGACTGTAAATTGAAAAGAGGTTTCTATTCTCTGCTCTCCTTATTGGCAGTTGAACATCTGGCGGTGTGTGTGTGTGTGTGTGTGTGTGTGTGTGTGTGTGTGTGTGTGTGTGTGTGTGTGTGTGTGTGTGTGTGTGAGATGCCACATGGATCTCCCCTATACATTCCATTCTGTCAAGGACTGCAGTATAGCTGCTGTGAATAAGTGTGTGTGTGTGCTCATGTGCACATGTGAAAGGTCTACGTGTGTGTGTGTGTGTGTGAGTGTGTGTGTGGAATGATTGGCATGGTTATAACGAAAAAGGTAAATTCCAGCTATATTCTGTGTGTGTGTGTGTGTGTGTGTGTGTGTGTGTGTGTGTGTGTGTGTACTCTTGTTTATATGTTCATACAAACGAGAAGGCCAAGCTTTTGTGTGTGAGTGTGTGACTGTACACCTTTTCCTGCCAAATCTATCTCACTTGAGCAGTGACATGAGTACAGGTGTGTGGGGGTTTGGGGTGGGGGTAACTGCAAGTAGTTATGAGAATGAGCTCCATTTATTTTTGAGGCCCTGAAGCCTACAGAAAGATGTAAATAATAAGCTAAGAGGCTGGGCTGTGTGACCTTGGTGCCAGGATGCAGTTTGAAGCAAAAGGCCTGCTGTTGGGATACCAAGGGTGCGTCTCAGTCAGCTTCCTAGGTTCAGTAGTCAGTAGGCGATTTTAAGGGCTGTCTCAATCCAAGATCCTTCCACTGCACTGGAACGTTTGCTCTCTAAAAAAATCTCACAATGCACCGCAAAAACCAGCATCGATGCTCACTTATCATCAGTGTTCCCTTACTGGAAATGATATAATATTTTCTGAAGTTTCTCAGCTCGGAAAAAATGGCAGAAGAACTCTCAGTGAACTTTGTCTGCAAATGTAAATAGCTTGTTATCGTTGTTGTAGCTCTCAAATGATTACTTATGTTAGCAATTATTAACTTTATTTGATGTTGTATATACGGTTTGTTTGAGTCGAACAACTTTTGCATGTTTAATGATTTTAAAAAATCCACTAGCTAGCCTACGAAATGCATGTGATTAAGCTAACAAATTTATGTGACGTCAGAAAGATATCGGTCTTGCCTGTTATTGATAAATGCCAGTGGTGACTTTTTACAGTGTGAGTACCTCATGTTACGTCGCCGGAAATTGAGTTATCAGTGTCCCAAGCGAGCCAGGGTTGTTACCAGTGCCCAAACTCGTGTACACAATATACTGATTCATGACATAGGGAGCTAGGGAGCTGATTGAGATGCACCTCAAGTTTAGGTGGTTTGGTGGAGAGAGCTTTGTATCAAGCTGAAAAAAACAGTTGAGTGGTATGAGTTGCTTCCAAAAGCAACTGGTTTCACTGTATACCTCAGACATTGCATAGCTAAAGGATCTTTACCCTGTAAATGTGAAAATCATGGATGCCTGAATCAATAGAAACAAGCTGCTGTATTCAATTACTTATTCTTTTATTTATTGGTATAGCTAGCTGCACTGGCTGAAGCTAACATTACTATAGCTATAGCAAAAAAAAAAAAATCCTTCACATTACAGGCGCATTCTTTCTGAAAGTCCTACAATTCCATTAGCATTTAATATTTCGCCACACTTCTGATTTCACCCTGGCTAAGCTTGTAGCTACAATTGGCTTGTTTGTTTACATCAACATTCACGACTTGAACTTGATTAGGACATGCAAATTGCAACTTGTTTGGTTGAAATAAATTCCAAGCTCAGATGTACCTTCTTGTTAGCCAGCATTTTAAGCTAAATGTAGTCCTCGGCTGCATCTCATTAGGAAATGATTTCAAGACGTCCTCACTTCTAGGCACACACCACATGTGACATTTGTTTACTCTGAATCACTCAGGAGAACGACCAGGTGTTTTTGTCTTTGTTTTTTTAATCAGGATAGCTAGTGTAGAGAGTAGTGAGCTGACTATCATAGTTAGCTAGCTAAATAATACTAGCTATCAAGTTACATATACTTTCATCCTACACACAGACCCAAACACACGTGTTGATGGTAATATTGTAGTATGATTGAAGATACAGCCTTAATGGTTAATGGTCCTAGCTTTCTAAATGGGTTCTACTTGGAACCTTTTCTAAAAGGGAAACCCCTGGGTTACAGTGCCCTCCACTAATATTGGGACCCTTGGTAAATATGAGCAAAGAAGACTTTAAAAAATTGTCCTTATTGTTTAACCTTTTGGTAAATGGTCTGCACTTATATAGCACCTTTTAACCTTTGTGGTTCACAAAGCACTTTTTCATTATGTCTCATTCACACACACACACACACCAGTGGCAGCAGAGCTACCATGCAAGGCACTTGCCTGCCATCAGGAGCAACTTGGGGTTCAGTGTCTTGCCCAAGGACACTTCGGCACATGGAGTCATGTGGGCCGGAAATCGAACTGCCAACCCTACGATTAGTGGACAACCTGCTCTACCACCTGAGCCACAGCTGCTTTTGAGCTTGTTAAAAAAAATTAACAGAAATACTCTGCTCTCACGGATAGCAAACAATTGCAAACACAAAACAGGTTTTTATCTAAAAAAAATATCTTTGTTAAATATAGGTATGCAACAATTATTGGCACCCCTATGAATTCATATGAGAAAAATATTTATGAAGTATATTCCCATTGATATTTTAAATTTTTTATACATTTTTAGTACACCTGGGTGACTGGTCAACCAGGAAACTGTTCAACCATGACTTCCTGTTTCACAGAGGTATGAGGTACCACATAGGCCAGATTCCCTTAGTCATTCATAACAATGGGGTAAGACCAAGGAATATAGCCGTGATGTGCGGCAAAAGGTTGTTGAGCTTCATAAAATGAGAAGTGGCTATAAGAAAATAGCACAAGCATTGAAAATGCCCATTTCCATCATCAGGGCAATAATTAAGAAGTTCCAGTCAACTGGAAATGTTATGAATCAACCTGGAATTGGACGTGTGTCTATATTGTCTCAGCGCACTGTGAAGAGGATGGTTTGAGTGGCCAAAAAATCTCCAAGTATCACAGCTGGAGAATTGCAGAAGTTAGTTGAGTCTTGGAGTCAGAAAGTCTCCAAAACTACAATCTGAAGTCACCTACATCACCACAAGTTTTTTGGAAGGGTTTCAAGAAAAAAGCCTCTACTTTCATCCAAAAACAAACTCAGGCGTCTTCAGTTTGCCAGACACTACTGGAACTTCAAATGGGATCGGGTTCTATGGTCAGATGAAACCAAAATAGAGCTTTTTGGCAATAAACACCAGAGGTGGTTTTGGGGCACACAGAGAGGTAGCCATATGGAAAAGTACCTCATGTCCACGGTTAAATATGGTGGTGGCTCTTTAATGTTTTGGGGCTGTTTTTCTGCCAGAGGACCTGGACATTTTGTTAGGATACATGGACTCATAGACTTGATCAAAAATAACAGATATTAAATGAACACCTGACTGCCTCTGCCAGAAAGCTTAGAATGGGCTGTGGTTGGATCTTCCAGCAGGACAATGATCCAAAACATACATCAAAATCAACACAAAAACAGTTTACTGACCACAGAATCAAGGTCCTGCCATGGCCATCCCAGTCCCCTGACTTGAAACCCATAGATCTGGAGAAATTCTGTATGGAGGAATGGTCTCAGATCCCTTGCCATGTATTCTCCAACCTCATCAGGCATTATAGGAGAAGACTCAGAGCTGTTATCTTGGCAGGGAGATGGCACAAAGTATTGACTGAAAGGGTGAAATAATTGTTGCACACCTATATTTAACAAATATTGTTTTTTGGATAAACCTGTGTTGTGTTTGCAGTTGTTTGATATCAATGAGAGCTGAGTATTTTTGTGAATTTTTTCATAGGTTCTAAAATTTTACTTGGACAGAGAGAGTTGAGAGAAAGAGATAGGAAAGAGAAAGAGAGAAAGGTAAAAAAAAATGGAGTATGCAAGAGGGAGAGAGGTAGAGTGTGTGTTTGTAAGAGAGAGAAGGCCCTGTGTGTGTGTGTGTGTGTGTGTGTGTGTGTGTGTGTGTGTGTGTGTGTGTGTGTGTGTGTGTGTGTGTGTGTGTGTGTTTGTGTGTGTGAGAGAGAGAGAGAGAGAGAGGGAGAGAGAGGAAAGTAACCAGATACGGAAAGGAGAAGGGCTCTCACATGAAAGGCTTTTGTCTGGCCTCTGCGTTCAAACAGCACTTGTTTTTTCCCCTCCCGCTCTCCCTCTCTCCCTCTTTTTCCTCCCTCTATTTTTTCCCTCTCTTTCTGAAAGTTTTGCAGGTGTTCAGTGCAGGGAAATAAAACATGGCCTGTTATTTAGTGCACGCAGCGCTCTCACACTCTCACACACTCTTTCCCTTTCATCCCTCCCTCCCTCCATCTGTCTCTCCCTCCACCTCTCTCTCTCTCTCTCTCTCTCTCTCTCTCAGTCTGGCAATGGAGGGATGGGGGGGTCATAATGGGAAAAGCAGAAAGGATCTGCTTAGTGTAAACATTCAGTGCACTTTCATAGGCTGTGACAGATCTGATACACACACACAGAAAGACACACACACACACAAACACACAGGTTTAGGTTGTGGATGAACACAATGAAAGTATTTTTTAAATTAAATATTACCGCTGATGAATTATTTTTAACAATTTAATTTAGGTACAAATTATTTGCACACATTGAACACCCTAAGTCTTGCATCTCTCTCTCTCTCTCTCTCTCTCTCTCTCTCTCACACACACACACACACACACACACACACACACACATACATACATATATGTATGGACTCTTCTGGCTGTGGAAATTGGAAAACATGACCAAAAAGACACTGAGAGAGAGAATGGACCTGCTTGGTTCATGCTTTTCCTCTGTTCTTCCCCAATATTCTTCTTGTCTTCTTGGCGTCTTTGCCTTCTGTTTTTATAACCCCCACTTCTCTTTCTCTGATGAGCACCGGCACTCTCTCCAGGATGCCCACATCATCTTGCATTCCTCCTCCTTTTTTCTTTTCCCTCTTCTGCCCTCGTTTTCTTTCCCACCATGCTCTGTATCCCTCACTTCAGGGTGTTGTGGAATTCCCTATCTTGTCCTTTCTTCGTATCCATGGTAACAGGTGCAGAGTTCGCCTGGGCGTCTGGACACACGCAGGTGTGTGTGTGTGTGTGTGTGTGTGTGTGTGTGTGTGTGTGTGTGTGTGTGTGCGCATGTTTAATTACTCTGAGAATTATGCATCTGTGCTCAACACACACACAGCTCTCTCCATAGTGTATTGTCATGTGTTAGCACTGTTGCAAATTTTTTTTTTTTAATTTCTAACTACAATACATTGTATAAATGTTTGTCCTATATTACAGAGAGCCATAACCTAAAGAGCACATAAGCTTCATTTCAGCCTGTAGCTGTACAACAGCCCACACACACACACACACACACACACACACACACACACACACACACACACATGTATATACTGGTTATAATGAAAGTTCTAACTGTCACTGAGCACAGGAATGAAAATTTCACTGGAGTAACAAAAGTATTTGTTCACATATATTCAGCAGTGGATCTTTCTAACAACCTGACATTCCGATATTTGGGATTTTGCAGGTTATATTTACTCACCAAAGGTGTCAAAGTACAGTATTCTTAATGAATGAGTGATGTTTAGATGCCGTAGGCAGTGTGAATTGAAAAGCATAGCTTGCCCAATAAATGGCATTTGTGGAACGATTTCTATTACTGTTTGACACTGGACTACGGAATTTTAACATTATCCTTAGTAGAGATTGTGAGGATAGTCGACCTGAGTGTGCGTGACAGTGTTAGCGAGCGTGCTCATTAACACAGAGCGTGAGGTGCTGTGACTTGTGAGCACACAAGGCTATTCCTGAGTGAGGATCAGTGAATCGAGCATGCAGAAAAGCTTCTTCACGCGAGTGTACTTCCATTCTGAACGCACTCAGCAGGGACATGTGCCTGCACGTTCGCTTTTCCTCTCTCACAAGAGCTACACTGTACTGTGGAGCTGAATTTTGAGACTCTGGGGGCGGGAATAAGACGCATGTTCCCACACCTCTAATTGGTCACTCTCAACCAATCCCCATTCTTCTGGAGACAGAACTTGATCTCATTCAAAGTAACACTCCCCAAAAAATGTAACACTGTTCCAGCCGTCACTATCCTCACACTCTCTATGAATGATACTTTTAAAACGCCATGACTGGATTATTTTCCAACTATGGGAGATAATGAAAGTGAAACAAACAATGAATAAAATCCAGCCTTCCAGAGCAGTTGGATTGTACAGTCGCATGTTCAGCAGTTTTGCAACAATTTATGTCTTAAGACAATTGTGTCTGCTGCTATGGTAGAAACAGTACTATTATTCTGTAACCTCCCACCATCACCTGCCTTCTAACACAATACATTTTAAGAGCCCTGATTTTTTACTGTGATGGATTATTATTATTATTATTATTATTAATAATAATAATAATAATAATAATAATAATAATAATAATAACAATAATAATAATACTAATAGTAATAATAAGCCTTGAGATCTTGCCAGGCAATAAGCCTGTGCTGGTTGTTCTGATGTCACGCTGGAATTTCTCTTTGCAAACCTGAGTGCATTATGGGTATTGTATATCATATAGGCTAAAACATTTGGACATTATCCTATCACAGTGGAGAATGGGATTTCATAAGCACACTGTATTTTTGAACATGGCTATACAAGGTGCTTGCGCATGTTGTGCTTGCCTCAAAGTCCAATCAACTAGGCCAAAAAAAAAAAAAAAAAAGCCAACCAATTTAGTATGATGACCTAATTAAGTGCATTAAAATGGAAAAGAATGGAATTTTCACACTGGCCTTGTGGTCTCGTTTGGGGATGGGTCTTGCTTTCACATTGCTTTCACATAGAAGAATTCCTTCTGAACTGTGAATCAGTTGCACAATCCATATGTCACTTTTGTGCACGCAGGTTTGCAATATTGTAGGTTAGCTTTCTTTAGTACCAACACTCAAGTAGGTGAAGCACTTTTTGGATGCTTGGCATTTCATTGTGTAGGAATATTTTCAAACCAGGAGCCATTCTCATGTAAGATGCACAGTATTTTGTTATGTAGTGTGCTATATAGCAGACTTTGTGCAGTCTGTAGTGATTGTTTTGCAGACTGTATGCATAGGATCTTTTATAATGGAGAATGTTTATTGGATGAGTTAAATAGTTTTTAAAAAAATTTTAAAGTCTATCTGGATATTTCTTTGTACCTGAAATGACTGAGTGGGTGAGGCTATGCAGCATAAAGAAATAGACATTGTCTACAAATAAATTCAAATGGTTTGCTTGTAATACACATCCATTTAATTTAGGTGTTTTTAAATTTTTTTATTTTAATTTATTTATTTTTTTTTACGAGTTTTATTCCGCTATGAAAACACGATACAGAACACGTATATGGTTTTCATCTACAGCTTTTTTTTTTTTTTTTTTTTTTTTTACTATACAGCTTGTGAAATAGTGTGGAATAAAGCTCAGAACATTTCACTTGTGGGGAAAAGAATAAAGACCAACAGCAATTACAAATAAGAGAGGAAGAGACACTGGAGCGTCTTTAACACATTTGACAGGGAAGTGCGAATTAAACATATCACCACTTTAAGAAAATATTTCAAGCTTCATTTGCAGAGTTTTTTACGCAAATTGTTTTCACCGAGGTAAACTGCTGCAGCAAATTAGCATACAACAAAATGTTTACCTGTTTACAAAAACAATTGCTTTCTCACTTACGCTTTGTTTTGATGGTTTCTGGAAGGAGCGAAAGAGAAGAGAGAGGAAAGTTTCATACGAAGAGTTGAATTTGAGTAAATCCTTTTGTTTTTTGTTTTGTCTATAATGTTTGTGTAAGAGTGGATGAAAAGAAAGATTGGCAGCTATGTAAGGTCCTTTTCCCCCCTCATTCTTTATCTCTTATTGTTGACCAGTCAGTTAAATTGTAGCTCCTGTTGCTTCTTTTTATGTACAACGCATTGAAAAGTATTCAAAGACAACTACATGCATCTGTCAAAAAAGCTTTAGACTGATTGTCTCACACATTTCCCTTTATCTTTGTACTTCTATCAATAAGTGTGTCTCTCTTTGTTGCGACCTCAGAGTTTTCACTCTGAAGTTCAATAGAGACTTCTTTGCTGCTTGTTGCTTGTGTGTGTGTGTGTGTGTGTGTGTGTGTGTGTGTGTGTGTGTGTATACACGTGTACCTCTCAAGTGCAGACATGTTCACTACCTTTCCTAAGGTTGTTACCGCTTAATAAAAGGCCCAGACTTGAAAGGTGTGGGAGTCACACACACTTTTTCAAAGCACACAGCTGAACACATAGTCCATGTTAAGTGCTGTGTGTCTGAAAATAACTGTAGCATAGTGTTAATGCTGCACGTTTCTTGTGTTAGGGCAACTGATGAGAAATTTGGCATCATTTCAACCCCTGCTTCTTTTTAGTGGCCCATTTCTACAGTGTTGCTATTTATTTTAGAGATTTCTGCTTTCACACTTCTCACTTCTTCAGTTTCAACTTCAGGGTTTAATGAACACACACACACACACACACACACACACACACGAGCACATAAACGCAGATCCAACTCTCTTAAGCTACCGAATATGGCTGGTCATCTTTAGCCTCACATAAGGCAATAATGATGTGATCGTGTTCAAGAGGGTGAAGGTAATTAATGCTGTTTTTCACTCGTTATATCACGTGCGCTCCAACTCAATATTGTGATGACCCGTTCATCTGTCACCGTGTTTACAAGACCATTAAAATAACCAAGTAAATCTCTCTCTGTCTTTCATTTTCTCTCTCTCTCTCTCTCTCTCTCTCTCTCTCTCTCTCTCTTGCTCACACACATGTAACATGGTCAAGCCCTCTCTTTATGCCCTCCATATGTGTGTATCTCCATGCCTGAGGAGAGTTCGGTGGCGTTTATAGAAGTTGTGACGCACACTCATGTTTCTTAATGATCCTTTTTCTTGGCTCTTGGCTGAGAAAGAAGATTACACTCCAGCATATGTTTTGCTTGCATGTGTGAAACCGATGATGGGTGGCGTGTCACAAAGCCTGCCACTTTCCACATGCTAACAGAAATGGGGGGGAGGGGGGGATGGATTGATGGACACAGAGGAAAGCAAAGGCAGTGAAATTGTTTTTGCTTGTTTTTTTATCTACAACTTTCAGTTTCTTTGTGCCATGTGACCTTTGCCCTCTGACAGATGTAACAGACTCATTATCATTCTATAAACTCTGTAAACTCAGGTGATTGTTTAGAGAAACTTTCATTTTTTGAGAGTTTCACAGTGCAGTCACCTACTGTAACTATTTTTTTGCTCTAGAGAGAGAGAGAGAGAGAGAGAGAGAGAGAGAGAGAGAGAGAGAGTGAGTGGTGGACAGGATGACTCAGAATGTCTTGAAGGCTCAAAGCTGCCCTTCTTCTTAACAACAAGTTTGCCGAGTCTTTGTGATTTAAGGTCCAGGCAGCTAAACATCAAACAGCCAGATCTGTTAACCAGTGTGTGCTGTGTGACCCTTGACCCATGGCATGCTCCAAGCTCACGTCTTCTTCTTCTTCTTCTTCTTCTTCTTTTTTTAATTTACAGCACTGTAATTCCAAAATACTCTCTCTGGAAAGTTGTGTGTTCTACAAAATCCTACATTAGAAATCAAGAAGAGGAAAAGTCTTGATTTGTTTGGGAGTATATGAAAATACACTAGAGCTTTGATTGAATCATGATATATTTTATTACAGCACATTTTCCAGCTAATTTGGAAGATGCATTGCTGTTGTTGGCACTTGTTTATTTCTCTCTATTAACTATCAAATAAGTAAGGAATAACAACAACAACGACAAACGTGCAGTTATACAAGAATATTCCACGCTGGGTTGGTGTGGTCCCACGCCCAAAGTGAATGTTTTTCCCATAGAAAGAGACAACATGTTTTAAAATGTGAATTAAATATATGGCAGTATAAGAATTATATCTTAATATCTAATCTATTATATCTAACAAAAGGTGTTGCTTGAAAAGGAGAGTGCGTTTTGAGGAGAGTGACAGTGAGACTTGTGTGTGTGTGTGTGAGAGAGAGAAAGAGAGAGAGACAGAAAGAGGTCTGCTCTGACTAAATATGTGCTAATGCACACTGTGTGCTCGTCCATTATATTTCTCCTAATTAAATAGGTATTATCTTTAAATATTTAAAGGTTAGATGAATGTTGATAATGGATTTAGACAGCCATTAAGCCATGATTGCTTTATAATGTAGTTAGTGAAAGACATTTGATACAATTTAAGCTGAAATGAGCTAGAGAGAGAGAGAGAGAGAGAGAGACTCTGGAGCCTGTTTGTATTAACCCTTGGGATGACTGGCTTAAGAACTTTATGTTCTTTTTCACCCCTCCCTTCTTTTGCTCATCTGATTAGAGAACAACAGAAACACTGTACTCGTGTGTGTGTGTGTGTGTGTGTGTGGTTGTGGAGAGTCTCCCATGGCGAATGAGTGTTTTATCACCCACGCTGATTGCTAACTTGTTAGCGCGTTCGCACTCTTCTTCTCCTAAAACCAGGAATAGGGTGATGAGAAGGTGTCTCATTTCAGTGGCAGTGAGTTTCACAATCAAAAAAACAAAAAAAAAACATGCAGGGCTTATGGCCATCCTTTCCTTTATTAATTCGTTCATTCATTCATTTATTCATTCCATTATTTTTATTTAATTATTTCAAATCTCAGGACCAGTTGTTCACAGTTGTGCAGAGTTACAAAGAGCCATCCCAGTCCATCGCAGAGCACACACACATTTACACACTCATTCACACCTGGGGGCCATTTAGCATAGACAGTCTACCTACCTGCATGTTTTTGGACAGTGGGAGGAAACCGGAGAACCTTAAACGTCATCACAAAAGTGAAAAGTAAAAAGATGGCATCATTAAAAAAAAAAAAAAAGCTTTGGCCAATCACACACAGTAATAGATAAATAGAGAGGACTTTGCAAGTAAACTTCTCTAAAGGGAAGTGCAGAATTAAGTAAGCATGTAAGCTTGGAAGATTGAAAGAAAACCCTTCACCATTAAAACATGTATGACTTGTCAAAGAATGTTGGAACAAAGATTTCCAGCTTTATTTTAGATTTTTTTTTTCTGGCCATTTGAAGCTTGGCAGGACTATATTTGGTAGAAGTGACATCTACCAAAGTACCAATCAGAATTAGTCATCTGATTACATGAGCTCCACTTTTACCCCAAACACAGAAACTGAAGCGACCTCTTTGCTGCTCGCTCTGCCTCGTTGTGCCTGAAGGTCAGCAAAACTGCATCTTAGTTGCTGTTTTTTTAAATTGTGATAGCAGCCAATATAATAAGAAGAGAGTAAGGCTCATTTTAGTCTATTTGATATATACAGTATGTGCACTGCTTCGGATTTTGCTGCGTTCTGCAAGCACCGTGCTGCTAGAAATATGTACAAAATAAACCAAAACACACAGTTCATGATTCATATGTAAAAGCGATATGTAGAACAAGCCACTGCATGCTTTTTTTTTTTTCAAACTACTGTTCATGCTACGTCACGGGGCAGCTGAACACACTCGGAGGAAAGCACTATCTACCATCTTCCACATACACGAGCTCACAGGCGTATAGACTGACAGATACATGTTGCTTTTTTGACAAAGATGGTGGGTGATTTTCTGTTGCGTCTTTTAGTGCTGTGCTGCTAAATTATTTGGTGAAGTAAACATGCAGAGGCATTAGTTTCAGCTCTGCTTATACTTACTTACAGCTGAGTGGATAGGAGAATGAGAAGGAAGGAACAAAGTGGACTACTGACTTGTTTTGAACGTTGTCTCATTAGTGCTTAATTATGCAACACTTAGACTAGGACATCAAAATTTCCCACTTTATGTAAAAAGTTGAACTTTTGATGGAACACACTCTGACATGACGATGAATCAAACAATAGGCTTCAACATTCACATCAATGTTGAGCAAGATGGAGGAGAAACTGATCACGGTTGTCATCTCATGCCATGCGCTTTACAAACCAACATTTCATTCCAGCTCCTTGACTCACTATATTGTTAATGTGAGCACAGAAACATATTTGTTTTACTTTGAGCAGATTACAAAGCTAACCTGATACCAGCACTGTCTAGCCATGATGAAAAGCAAACCTTGCTAAAATAAAGCACTGTAGTTTAACAGCAAAACCTACATTATAATATAAATGGCTAAAGGATAAATCAGCATTTTTAGTTCTGGATATTTCTATGCATGCTTATACTGCCTATACAGACAGAACAGCATGTTCTGTTTTCATTTCTCATATTGAAAATAGAATAAAAAAAAACCCACTGATTTCTGCCAAAAACACACCTACACCAAACCATAAATGAATATCAATTCCTTTTTTGATGGCCAAAATAGCACTTGTAAAGCAGCCTAATGCTGTGGGGTTTGGCGTTATGTTTGCTTTAACCTGCTTTTTTTAAATAAAATAAAAAAACCCAAACAAAAACATTCCCCCCTTTTTTAACACAAGAAGATCACTTTCTTATGTTTGCAAGAAGTAATAGAACTCATTGGACTATTATTCTCTCATTGGTGATGTACATCCTCAATAATATACAGTACTGTGCAAAAGTTGCACCCTATTTTTTTTTAGTACAAACTTTGTTATAGATTTTTTATTTCATGACTTCTATGTAATCAAGTCAGTATAAAAAACATTTTAGATTCCCCAAATTAAATGTTACAGAAAAATGTTTGTATGTCATTAAAGAAAGCAGCATATTACGTAACAGACACTTTTCAGACAAAAAAAACACAATGAAGGCTGCTGGGTTTCGCTGCAAAAATAAGAAGCGAGTGCGAAAGTCAAAGTGTCCAGAAGAACTGTGTCTGGTTCTGCAAGATGCTCAATAAAACTTACCAGCTCATTTCCTTATAAAACTGCACTAATTGTAGCGGAGACTATTTTTATTTTTATTTTTTTGTCACACCAAATATTGACTTTGTTTCATTTACTACTGTTTACTGTTTACGGTATTTTTTTTAAATGAAACATTTAATTTCATTATTTTGAAGGAATCTTTGCTCTACAGCATTTCTTTGCATGTGCCTAAAACGTTTGCACAGTACTGTACATCACAGCTTAGTTGCTACTGTAAGGTCATGCATTTTTAAAAAAAATTGTGCGTCTGAGTGGGGTGTTCCCTTATGCGCTCTATCGGGTTTTGATTTCAGCGCTCAGTGCTGTTTACTGAGGGATTTTTGAGCGGATGTTTTAGTCGAGCATGTTTAATTTGCTTCAGTGTAAGAGCTTAAAGAGTTTAAATTTGACCTCTTTCTTATGTACTAGCTGGACACTGAAGTACATATTGTTCAGTCAAGTATTTATACACCTAATATTTTGGCTTTGTCCCTGATTTATTATGTTTTCTAGTCTCATGATAGCCTAGTTTACTCACACTTACATCTCATGTTGGCAGAAATCAGACTTCAAATGCATCTAGACACCTAGCTGGAGAAGAAACATCCATGCAGCTTCATGACTTGTGGTCCCTGATAGAAATGTAAATGCAGTCAAACTGAAGCTGACATTGTGTACTTTAACATCATTTTCATTGATTTGTTTCAAATGCAGTATGCTGTGGTGCAAAAAAAAAAGTTTCCCTCCACTTGCACAGTGCAGAACCGTAGATTACCCAGAGATTGTGTTAAACCTGCAGTGACACACAGACACACATCTGTCTCTCTGTTTACGTTGTGCTGTAGGTGTGTTGGATCATAAATGGCTACTGTGCCATTCATTTTTTTTTTCTGCCTGTTTTTGCTTCACTTTGCTAATCTTTTAAATCTCTCACTTCAAGGAATGTATTGGTTTTTGCTGAGACTTAAACATGGTCTTAGTCCATAGTCAGTTTTGACTCCTTCCCACATATTTACTGTAAAATTTTCATATAAATGTGCATGCGTGCAAGGAGGTCTGCCTACACTATAATGCCAAAAGTATGTGGACCCCTGACCATCACACTCATATGTGTTGTTAAACATACCACGTCAGATTTAGTTCCCCTTTGCTGTTATAATAACCTCCACTCTTCTAGGAAGGCTTTCCACCAGATTTTGGAGCGTGGCTGTGGATATTTGTCCTTTCAGGCCCAAGAGCATTAGTGAGGTCAGGCACTGATGACGGGCGAGGAGGCCTGGGGTGCAGTCGGTATTCCAAATTATCCCAGAGGTGTTCAGTGGGGTTGAGGTCAGGGCTCTGTGCAGGCCACTCAAGTTCTTCCACTCCAGCCGTGGCAAACCAGGTCTTCATGATCCTCGCTTTGTGCACAGGGGCATTGTCATACTGGAACAGGTTCAGGCCCCTTAGTTCCAGTGATATGAAATTGTAATTCTGCAGCATACAAAGACATTCTATAAAATTTTTTGCTTTTCACCGTTGTTGCAAAAGTTTAGGGAGGAACCACATATGGGTCTGATGGATAGGTGTCCACAAATGTTTGACCGTATAGTTTACCTAGTATGTGCATTTGTGCTAATTGTTATATCACAAATCACCGAAGGTGCGTGTTTGTGTCTGTATCCGTTGATTCTGGCCAGGGCTTCTGGTTCAGTTCACATTGCTCCATCTGAGTGTGTGAGTGCATCTTTTAATTGTCAGTTGTGTGGGTGGGTGTCTTTCACCGAGTTCTAAGCGTCAAACCCTACATGGTTCCAAGTTCTTTGTTGTGAACATGTGTCTGTAGTGGATTTTTTTTTATTTGTCAGCTCTTCAAACCAACCAATTTAACATTTAACACCCATATAGTATCCCTTAGTTCTTATATTGTCTCTCTATTATTCACATATCTATATTGCCCTAATCCTTTACATGAAGGCTGCAGGCAAGTGAGAGGAATAGAAAACAAGGTAAAGAAAGAGAAGTAAACAGTGCTGAAAGGTCTCTATTGTCCATTGCTTCTGTGTTTGTCATAAAACATTGTAGACTACAGTAAGAGAGTAGATCACATAATAGTAGTAGTCTACTCACAACTCAGTGCAAGGGTTTATGGCCTACTAGAGATGGTGTGTGTGTGTGTGTGTGTGTGTGTGTGTGTGTGTGTGTGTGTGTGTGTGTGTGTGTGTGTGTGAGTGAGAGAGAAGGAGAGATGATTTTCACTTCTCCGTTGCAGAGGAAATAGTTCATCCTCTTGCGCCCTGACTAACCTTCCTTTGCAGGTGTTATACCTAAATTTACCCTGCATTTTCCATGAAAGACTCACAGAGATATTTATTTTAAAAGATGGCACTCATTGAGATTGCATTCTAGCTCCAAATACCCAATCAGTAAATAAACAAACAGGGTAAATGACATACTCCCTGTTTCTCTCAGTTAAATAAAGATGGCTAGAAAGTTATATGGATGGATTGGTTAAACCAATATGTTCCTAATATTCTGTGGGA
This sequence comes from Cranoglanis bouderius, assembly GCA_023630585.1. Lineage (NCBI taxonomy): Eukaryota > Metazoa > Chordata > Actinopteri > Siluriformes > Cranoglanididae > Cranoglanis > Cranoglanis bouderius. Next base: position 3,272,979 of record CM042541.1, read on the forward strand.
CATTATTCCAAAGAATATTACCTGGAACATTACCCAGGATTAACAGTAGACTTCTGCAGATCAGCAATATTCGCTGGAGATAAACTAGTTCTTGCTTTAAATGTCAGAGGTAAGACAGTGAAGTCAGTGCTGAAATGAATAGTCAGCTAGTCAATAGTAAATTTAATAAGAATGAAGTAATATGATTCATCGTGAACTATATGAAGCTTACTTAAAGATACAACAAGGCAGCCAGCCAACAACATATCTCCGTAGTTCAATATAGAGGTTAATGAAAGCATGCACTATTTTCTTAGCATCATGTATGTTTAACATGACATTATATGCTGTTCTTAAAGGGGTCATATCATGATTTGTAATGTTTTCCTTTTGTTTGGGTGTGTAATGTATCTGTGCATGTGTAAGCTCTGCAAAGTCCCAAAGCTCATAGTCTCCCTCAAAGAGATTTATTTTATCTAACAGAGAGCACTGCTCCAGACCTGCCCGAAACGCGTCATTTGAAGTCCAGATTTACTTCCGTAATTTCTCTACGTCGCATAATCCCTCCCAAAGGCAGGCACGAAGAAAGATGGCGAGGCTTCAGTGAATTCAGGCGCCATGTCTCGGAGACGCTGTGCGTTTTGGTGCGAAAGCAAAACCTCTTTGTTTAGCCTTCTGAAAACGGATGAAATCAGTGGTTACTGTTTATTTATAACGCTGTTCCTGAGCAGTTCGACCCGAACGCTTGCTTGTGCACAGCGCATTTTACGGAGGACAGCTTCCTGAACCTGGGACGTTCAGAATTTACATCATATCTGAAAGGTAAGAGAGTTACAAAATAAAAACTTACCACTGCTCAAGTTGTGTTTGCAAACTTGTTTCCGCTTGATCATCCACATTTTCTGAATCTGTCGATAAAACCAACGACATGTTGCTTAGGAGCTTAGAATTGTTTTAGAAGCTTTGGAGGCTAACTCTAACCCAAGGGGCATTACATTTCTGACACACTCGTGAGGCTTTCGGCCAATCACGACGCAACGGGTCAGCTGGCCAATCAGAGCACTCTGGGCTTTTCGGAATCAGGGGCTTTGGAGAAATCTGAACGTTTCAGGCAGCCTGGGAATAGAGGCACTGCAATAATGTACATTATTTGACAAATAATGCATTTTTTGAACATTAAAGCATGTTAACCTATTTTATTACACCCAATAAACAAAAATAATTAACGTTTAAAAAAGTTTAAAAATCATGATATGACCCTTTTAAATAGAAATGAAACAATAGAATGTTAAACATAAATGAACCTTGCACAATAGTACAGACTTGCATGAATGAGCACCAGAAGAGGAAAGATCCTAGTGCCAGTGTTTGGTGATGAGCCTTAGCGTTAGTTAGCATTAGTTTTGGCATTTTGTAAGATGCTATGAATGCAGCTGTCTCTATAAGTACAAACGGCCACAAAACTCAACAACTCATTAACATTGTAGTCACACCTGGGTGGAAATAACAAATATTATTTGATAAGGCAGCAAAAAAAGCATTAGGTCATTAGAAATGTAATTTGCTAAATATATATATATATATTTTTTTCATTTTTGTTACCTCTGTGTCAGATGATCACTTAAGCAAGCTTGTTTATTGCTAAGCATTGTTACTTCTGCCTCACTCCTACAAGATTTGAGATCATATTAGGTTCTGCTGAATGAATGGCGGTAGAAAGGACTGGAAAGTAAATATACTTTATCATATGTGTTCAAGGAATGAATTATGTTATTATGTACAGAAGACTGAATATTTTTTTATGCTTTGAGCTATTTATTTAGATTCACTATAGTGATAGTTTGATAGTCCACAGAATAACTTTTCTTTTAATAAATTATTAACTTGTATGGGTCTAACGATACTGCGTATTGTACCATGTTGTTCGATATGAGACTCTCGATTCAAACAATACATTCAGCAGGCTGCAAAATAAAGTAGGCTATTTGTTACACTCCGGCATCTGAAAAATGACGTTTGCCGAATCAGGAGAGGTTACAAGCGATTTAAAAACGAAACAAAACAAAAAAAAAACTTTGGCTTTCCTGTAATTATGACCCTGATGGAAAGTGAGTTGTGGACTGTAACATTACAGTGTGTCGAATCCATCTAATATGAGTACAGTGCACTGGTATTAATACCACAAAATATCCACGCATCTGCCCTGACATCACCCTTCTGTGTTGGTCAGTAAAACTACAGCAAAACATGAAGCAACACACACACACACACACACACACACACACACACACACACACACACACACACACACACACACACACACACACACGTCTTTCTTCTGCATTCAGGCAGCCTTTCCTCATTGATTCAGTCCAAGGTAAAGAAATCACCACAGCGATCGGGGACATAATATCTGTGGTGAACCAGAATTCAAAAACACATCTAGGGCTACAGAGAGCTGCTTGACTTTCACAGAACAATTAGTTAACATCATACTGCTAAATGAAAATATAAATAAATAAATAGCTCAGTGCTTCAGACACACAACCTTGAAAGTCACACCAATGATGGTTTTGTTATATGCTCCTCAGAGTCCGAATGGATCACACAATCACTGTTCCATTATTGTGTTACTGTTATTGGACTTTTATAATGTTGGAGGTTTTAATCCATGAAAATGGAAACCTGAGACACATATTCAGGCAGTGCTTATTTTTGTTGTATCAATAGTGTCATATCGAGATGCCACCATATCAAAATTGTATATTGAATTTGAATTTTGTGTGTGCTTACACCCCTATTAAATTGTATATGACAATTAAATTTTTAAAAAGGCTAAGAAAAAAAAAGCTAGTTCCAGCCTTAGCGGGCAGATTATGCTGCGTTCAATTAAAACTCGTAACTCCAACCTCCGTCTAGGAAAAACCAAGTAAAACGCCCTCAACTCGGAATTCCTACTCAGAAACTAGAGATGACGTCAACTCCGATTTCAGCACAAATCGACACGACAGCATCACCAGTAAACAAGTAGCACTTCTTTACTTTTAATTGAATTATGCTGTATATACTGTATTATTGTTTGCTTTAGATCAATCAACATACAGACATATTAGCTTGTTAAATCTATTACATTGACTATACAGTTCGGTGGTTTTGGCTGTGTATATAGATCACTCATCACAGGAGGCATCCATGTTTTTTCACACTTTGTAGCTCAAATACACAGAGGTCGAAAATGACATAATTCCGAGTTCCAACTTCCCACTTCGAAGGTAAGTCAAATTCAGCATTAGTACGAGAAAGAAATTGTGAAACAATGAAACTGTGCTGCTAAATCTAATGTTAAAGAAATTGGCATGATCTCACTCTACATTTTCATTCCCTTCTAGTGATCTTAGCTTCTTAAGCTGAAGTATTTTCATGAACACAGTCTTTTACCTTTGTGAGCATGGAAACAGTTTTCTTCCTGAGGCCTTGAGGAGGCACAATTTACACATGGAAATCCCCCATATTGGCAAAACAGGAAACAGGAAGTGCGGTATATAGGGAGCAGGGAATGCTTCCATTGTCAGAAACAGAGAAATTTGCTTACCATTGTTTTCAAACAGAGTGTGTTGTCTTCCTGCCTCCCTCTGACATGCTGATATGATGAATATAATTTGCTTTTAAATGACTCATCATGTTGTTTTGTTAAATTAGGTCATTAACCCTTGAACAGTTTAAGTTCTCGTCAACCCAACACCATAACAAACACACATAACTCTCAATTTTTAACATGACCCAGCTGCAGACGTAAAGCATTCTCACAGAGTACAACTCATAGCACCAGGTTTTAAATCTGACCCGACTATAGAATGACGAAATTCTGTCTGAAAATACAGTCAGAAAACTCGCTGAGGGAGTGGTGTGTGTATAAATATGTTACCTGTCATTGTTCTGACTCCAAATTATTTATTTATTTAAGATGAGCTATAGCTGGAATAGTCACAATATTTATTACATTTTCCCCAGTGCTGCTTTATTCAAACTAGCCTAAAGGACCGTCAAGGTTAGCGGCTGTCAGCACCTGTCGGTTTCTCGCCAACGTCGGTAGAGTCCTGTCTCAAACCATTTGTTACTGGTACCTTCATAGATGTCAAAACATTGTTGGTGGTTACTATGGCAGCAAAAAAGTGCTGAAACTTATGAAGAAAGAAAGTTATTTACGCACTCAGTGTGTTCAAATGCTCTGCATATGTTAGTATTTTCCTCGCACCGAATCAGCTCATAAAGCGCTAGATAATTAGCTGATGATTACAGTCAGAGGCATGTAAATCACAAAAAATGCTATAAAAATGATATTGGGAGCCCCAGGACTGGAACTGAGAACCACTGCTTTAATATACACTGGTTTTACCTCTTACAGCTTCAGAAACATGTCACACACACAGCTGAAGATGGACGTCCCACTTCAACTTTGTGTACTCCAATTTTACAGCGGTACAGTTGGTAATAGGCTTGTGTGATCTTGATTTTTCGCTGCTCATGATTTTCAATTTTAAAATATTGTGATAAACAATTAAATCATCCAGAACTGCTACCCTAAAACAAAGACAGGAAAACAAGCGTTTTGACCATTTCAGGTTTAAGGAGAGTAGAGGACGGCATAATAATACTAATAATACTGAGCAGTAAAAAAAAAAAACAACAACATACCAACACATTTTGGTATAATGTCCAAAGTCCAAAGCAGTCCAAAGACATGCGTTGTAGGCTCATTGTCCGTAATGTACGAGAAATTGTCCGTAGTATGCGATTGTGCCCTGCAATGGGTTGGCACCCCGTCTAGGGTGTCCCCCGCCTTGTGCCACAATTCCCCTGGGATTGGCTGCAGGCTCCCCCACAACTCTGTGTAGGATAAGTGGTATGGAAAATGGATGGATGGATGGATGGAAATGTATACTTGTCTACTTTTAGCTAAGTCAGGCATACACTGATTGATTTTATTTCAAATTAATGAACTTAAAACATCCTCCATTTCCCTTTGCAGAAAACGAGTATACCTGTGTGAGTTGAGAGCACTGAAATGAGGGAGAAGGGGGCGGGGCTTCCAGGCAGTGTCATTTAACATTGGAGAGTTTGAGCAAATCGTTCCAGATTCACATGTCGAGTAGCTCATCTCATGTTTTATTGGGAATGCTCTTTTGGCATATTTTTGAGTAATAACTCTTACTTGTGTACTCCAGTGTTACGTTGCAGAGCTCCTACACAAAATGCATAATATAATCTGGTATATAATCAGAATAAATGTCACTGGATATCGGGTCAATGTAATATCGTGTAGGGATGATACAATCATTATACAGCACAAGCCTAGTTAGTACTGAATTAAACGAAATATTCCTGATGGATGGATATAAGAATAAAGCAAAAGAGAAGATTTTATTGAGAAATGGACTACAGCGAGCTTTGGAAAGGGTAGAACTATAATTCTATTTATATTCCATTGTGGTGTTAAGACATTGAAAGAGAAGGAGGGGATTTAAATCCCAGGATGTCTGTGTGACCTCCATAGATTCAGAGATTTACATTATGAGTAGAACGTGAAAATGTTGAAAGCCAGTTTTTCGTTTGTTTGTTTTTGGCACTATAATTAATAACAGATGTTGCAAATCTCAAAGCTTATTTGCACGTCCAAAGTGATTAATGATTTTCTTAACAAACGAGTTTGGCGTTGAAACGCAGAAAGTTTGCCTACAGTACTGTGTGATCCGTGGCTAACGCGCTAACTGCTCCTGCAGCCAACAACTCCTGAACTTTCTCGATTCAAACTAGTTTGTTCCCATGGAGACTCGAGCCTGGGAAATGCTTTCTGAAAAGATAGGAAACAACTTGCACCACATTATCCCAGTTGAACATTGTTTATATCCGGAGGGAAATAATTAAATTGAATTGTTAATTAAAAGTGTTGGGTTAAAATCTTCGGAGAGCAATGCTGCCACCTAATCAGCTTGGCTTATCTGAAATAAAGGATGTCATAACGTTTGCTAACTAGCCTTAGCATCCTCAACACACTCAGAAGGCAGAAATTGTTTTAATATTCCAAATCTGTAAATCTCTGCATTCTTTATATTATCACCTAAATTTCCAATATATACTCTCAGTGAACAGCTGTTTATTAAAGGATCTGTGATGCCTGGCCAGGGTTTCTGTTTTTTCATTGTCGCCTTCTCATTTTAATGGCATTATTAGGTATTAGGCGGCTCTGGAAGCAGCTCAAAAATGGTTGCTTTCAGCCCCTGGAGAGCGTACGTGTGAAAAATTCCATGTTTCAACTCTATTTACTGAACTAAAATGATTAGGGACTGCCACACAAAACACTTCTGCCTCTTTCCATGTGTCCATCTCTTGTTCATGGTGTTGAGCTCCCTGTTTTTGTCTAATTTGGCACATCCTTCTGTCTCTCAGTCCAATTATGTGTTTCAGTAGTCCAATTTTCATGTGTTTTGTACCTCTACACATTTCTGTGTTTGAGGTAGATTTATTAGCATGACCGATTTAATTACAATACAGACATTTTGTAGTACAACAAAAATAGCCAGTTAAAACAGTAACCATATTGGGCTTGATCTTAACATTTCAGAGGTTGGAGGAAAACAAACACTGTTCCTCACTCCATCTCTCACAAGTCAGCTGAAGCGTTCAGTCTCATGATCAGGGATTTGCAGAAACAGGAATAGGCCTAGTGGACACTGCACAACTTTTATCATTTGCTAACTGTTATTTTGTATACGTATCTGTTTGCACGCTACACAAAGCACGGCTGATACCCAAATCCCGCTTTCTCATTAAAGTAAACTTAAGAGCTGTCTGTCTTGTCTATCTGCACTGTTATATTCCCCACAGAAAAATATCAAATATGCTTGAAAAACTCAGGACTCATTCTGTCCATGGAATGCCCTAATCTTTGCCTGTTATGTTGCTTAGCAACCAACGCTTACTGTTATCAGACCACAATGCGTGGCAGAAGAATTGTTTATTATTATTATTATTATTATTATTAT
>CM042541.1:3282500-3380000 GCA_023630585.1 Cranoglanis bouderius
CCCAATCACAATAGAATAATAATAAGCACTCTCACTTTATTTGCTCCTCTGACCTGAATCCTGGATGTAATGCTTGTACAATGAGGGTTTTTTTTCTTTCTTTTGCTATGAAGACACAAGATAAGTGGAGAATGTTTTAGTCCCTCTTTCAGTCATGTTGATAAGGTTTAATAGGATATGAGTGATATTTTTCCAGACATAATTTTTGGGGTCATTGGTTCAGACAGACCCCAGCTTGGTTCATTTAGTGTATCTTGTTTTTATTTTTGGTTTTCCATTACGTCGAAAGCTGAAGTCAACACTGCTTAAGGTCAGGAAGAGAGTTTATTATTGTAGGAGACAGAAACAGGTGAGAACTGTTATGTCTTCAGTTAGCAAAAAAAAAAAAAAAAGTTAAATAAATAAATATACTGTGAGGATAAAATATACAGATACTGCTCAAATATGAATTTGAGAGCTTGTGAGAGTGCAATAGTTGTACACTATGCACTCTCGATAATAGGGAAATAATATAGCTTCTCGTTAAGTGTATTCAAGTAAATAATATCTATAATAGAGAAAAGTTTAAACGCAACTCCCTCACTTATTGAGTCTCCCTGTTACTTTTTTCTTCTTCTCCTTCTTCTTCTTCGTCTTCTTCTCTGTGTTTAGATTTTTAAACAGAGCTAGTGTAACACCTGTTGCTATTATATTCCTTATATTCCTATATTATTTTTTTTTGTTGTTGCTTTTTTCCCCTCTGGTGATGTGCAGCTGAGGAAATAGATACTAGATAAATAATTGACAGTGGACATAAATTCAACCCCCCCCTTTCAAATGTGTTATGGCGAGGAACGGTTCATAGAGTGTCTGGGGTTGAGGTTTTGTGGAGGGGTGGATATGGTGGAACTGGAGCTGAGTGACAGGGTCAGAGATTAAGATGCACGTGTGTATGTGTGTGTAGCCTGTGCACCAAGCGTCATACAGAAAGGAACATGTTTCTTCTCATTTTTTTCTCTCTTTGTAACTTTATAATTACATCCATCCATCCATTTTCCATTCTGCTTATTCTACACAGAGAGTCGTGGGGGAGCCTGGAGCCTGTCTCAGGGAACTTAGGGCACAAGGCGAGGGACGCCCTGGACAGGGTGCCAAACCATCGCAGGACACAATCACACACACATTCACACACCACGGACAGTTTGGAAATGCCAATCAACCTACAACGCATGTTTTTGGACAGGGGAGGAAAACCGTAGTACTCAGAGGAAACCATGGGGAGAACATGCAAACTTCGCGCACACAGGGCGGCGGAGTTTGCACGCCCCCCCGTAATCATAAACAAGAAAAAAACAGTTGATAATGTTACTGTTAATTAACCACTAACAGTGTTATATTCAGGTTTAGATTTTTCTTCTTATAGAACTTACAGTATGATTATTTTTATTTCTTCTTATAGAACTTACAGTATGATTATTTTTAGTCACTAGTCAAATCATCTTCGCAGGTTGAACTTATTTGTTGTAGGTAGAACGTGAACAGGAGAAAAGTAGCATAGATTGAGCTTGAGCTTGAGATGTATATACAGTGGGATCCAAAAGTCTGATACCACATTGAAAATCTGAAAAAAAAGGAAATGTGCAACATCTTGACTGTTCTCTTCAATATTCAAGATGTTGCACATTTTCTAGGTCACTATTTAAATGTAAGCAAATTTGTTCAGGTGACGCCGATGGATTTGATCTAAAATGGATCATCAGGTGTAACACAAACTTGTGGAGTCTGTGTCACATCGAGTGCACACCGTCATTAAAGCAAAAGAGGACATACCCAATACTAAGAAACTCTGCACTTCATATAATTATTTCTAATGTTATTTCTAAGATTTCTTTTCACTTATGTTGCTGATAATATCATTTTGTAATGGAAGCCTTTGTGTTAAATTGATTTAGATTGTGTTAGATTGTCTTTGGTCTCAGTGGTCCCCACTGTATTCCCCATCTTTCAGTATAGACATTGTCTTCGCATCGAGGACGGGCCAAGAGGGACTTTAAATGATCTAAAATAGGAGTTAAAAATAGGCGTTTAAATGAAGACATAGTCCTACTAAACACCTGGTGTGCTAAACAGGTTGGCACTGCAGGGAAAATCTGCGCCAAGTGTAACCTTTCACCTGTCCACTTCAATACCTGTCCACTTTAACACTGACACACTACTGAGAATGATGGCATGCCGAACAACGGCGCTAAGCGAGCAGCTTCTGCCAGCCTGGCATCTGATAACCAGCAACGTCTTTCAGTATTTCAGTATAGCTGTTCTGTGTTTATGCTTTGAAAGAGGGTGTTTATATTTTAGGTTTTGTTAATATTTTGTGGTTTGTAATGTTTTGTGTGTGTGTGTGTGTGTGAGAGAGAGAGAGGGAGAGTGTACAGCATGTTTCAGTGCACGTGTGTGTGAGACCCCTGTGTGTTAGACCTTTCCCCCTTTGAGCTGTGGGATTTTTATTGGACCATTAAAGTCTCACTCTACATGGAAAACTCAGAGCACTATAACATAGAGCAGAACTGCAGGTACTCCCACTCCCACTGGCTTTCAACACACACACACAGGTGTAGACTAAAAAGTGGTGGGAAACGTGTGAGCCCTAATTTACACCAGCGCCAAGTTATACAGATAGAATACAGAAATTACAACAGAAAGAGGCAGTTATAAGGTAAAACATTTACACACACCACATTAATCCAGATAGATCTGAAAACTGCATTTTCGCTTAAAAACACTCTCCGTCTAAACTGGTGTTTTCAAACGTTTTCCAAAAATTGCTCGTCCACACTGAGACGTCTGAAAACACTTACATCCCCGTACTGTGCATGTATAAAAATGTAAGAAGCTTTGGCCTGCGTCATTTCCACCAGGTGTGTATTTACTTTCTGTCTTTTAAATTGATGCGGCAACGTCGGGGAAAACTGCAATTTCAAATTGGTCCACTTGGGAGAGCACATTCGAAAAGCTCAGTTTTCGCTGGATGAAAGGCCAAAACTTAGAGAAAAAGATGCGCTTTCAAATTGATCAGGATTAATGTGGACGTAGCCTAAGCTTCATGATTACGTAGGAGCTGTGTGATCTGACCGTCTGATCAAGCTTACTTCACAATTGGACCAGTGCTTATAAGTGACTTCAGAAGTGATCTAAGACCTTGTAGACCTTTTTAAATGTCTGCTCGACCTTTCTTTTTTCTGAATTTCGATTTAAATTCGCAAATCTGAAATCAGCCTGGTACAGCAGTCAAACCGGAGATAGTTTGTTTCAAAAGTGTTCTTGCTGTTTCCTGGCCTGTTGAAAATCTGAAGCTTTTCATTCTCTCAAGATATGCGAGGTTCAGTGCTGATCTTTTTCCTTTTTATTTTTAAAGAAGTGAAAAGTGTAGAAGAGTGTTGCACATTTTTAACCAGTCCTTCATCATTGGCTTTGTGTATTAAGGTTGAGTATTTTATACCAGCCACTGTTTTGTCCCTGTGCATGGAAAAAATACATTTTGAATTACTCTGAATCTCTCCAAATGTGTGTGTAGTGTGTAGTGTGCGGTTGGAGAAGGTTGCGTTCAGACATGAACGGTGAGAGAGTGGTGAGAAACAGAGAGAGCGAGAGGTGGGGTGGATGGAGCTGTTATCCCCCACCCCACCTCTTCCTCTCTTCTGTGTGTGTGTGTGTGTGTGTGTGTGTGTGTGTGTGTGTGTGTGTGTGTGTGTGTGTGTGTGTGTGTTGGCATTCCTGTGCTCTGGTGCTCGGTGTAAGATGAAGCACCTGTGTCTGTGAAACAGGTCAGCAGTCAGTTTAGTCCTGCTGCCCAGCCCAGCTGCACCAGCCTTATTTATAGCAAGGTGTGTGTGTGTGTGTGTGTGTGTGTGTGTGTGTGTGTGTGTGTGTGTGTGTGTGTGTGTGTGTGTGTGTGCTGTAAAAAAAAAAAAAAAAAAATCATATGAATTGCAGTAAGCAAGGGAACTGTTTAACTTCTAGTTAAGACAGAGAGAAACACAGTGAAATAAAAAGAACGAGTGGGAGAGAGAAAAAGAGAGGGGGGAAGAGGAAGGATAGAGAGCAGACACCAGTTGCTGTGCTCATCGGTGCAGCCCAACTTTCCTTCCCTTTGGTGTCTGGTGCACCCCCCCAACCCCCCCAACCCGATTCATCTGCTCTCCATCATTCAGTCATGTCTGAGCTCAGTCAGTATGCAGGGGTCAAGGTTAAGACTTCAGCTCACTGGATGTGTTTTCATCTTTTCCCAGCATCCCTGTTCTGGGCTGAATTTCTCCAGCTATAAGACTGATCAATATTTAATTGGCTGTAAAACACATTAGTGTGTTGGTTTTTTTTTCCCGTCCATCTGTTTTGATATGAACTTTGTGTTTGTGCATAAGGAAAAAAAAATAAACAGAAAAAAAAAATCCCTAAAATGCTTTTGCGTTTGGCTGTGATGTAAAAGTTTATGTGTGCATAAGAAGGTGTGATATGGCCTGCCGGAAGAAAATAAGATTTTTCTAATAAATAATGACAGACTGAGTGTGTTTTAGTCTCTGCATCCCTGTGTGTGATTGACTGGTTCACTTTTCATGATGGCACTCTGTTTATGGAGCTTGGAAGCTGACAAAAGTATTTATGAGTTAAATACACATCACATCATGGTTTATTTTTTTGTGGTGTATTTAATAAATGTACATTTAAGCAATGATTAATTTTTGAATTTTGAATTTACTTGCCATAAGATTTGCCCTTAAGACATTCAGAACATTCAGAAAACATACAGCTTATGTCTTTGAGATTTTATAAAACGTTTGAAAAATTCAAATCTCAGACATGCAGACTTCATGTAAATTAGGCCAAATGTTAAGCACAAGGGATTCCCAGGGAAAATCTGATGCTATCAGAGCCATTTATCCAATCACAGTCGTTTTGTGAAGAGACCTGGAGTAGAGTTGAGTCAAAAACAAAATAAGGTTTCTAAAGATGTTATGTTCTACTGAATTAGCTAAATTCTTTTTAAGCAGCTAATTTTGGCTGTCAGCTGTTAACACTCGCCAGTAAGCTAACGTTAGCATAGCCTAACTAGCTAGATTGTTACCTAATTACATACACTGGGCATACTGTACAAAGCTAGCTATTGTAGTAGAACATGAAAACTTTAGATCTCATTATGATACACATGTTCTGTTTTGACTGCACATCCCGGATGCTGCACTTTTGTCCAAATTTACATTTAAAAAATTGTTTACGTATGCATTTATGGTTCTGATTTTTTAAAATCTCAAAACTGCAACCAATAATTTAGATTCTTTTAAAATATATTTTTAAAAGCAAATTCAGAATAAAGAAAAACATTGGCAAAATGTAAATGTATTAAATATTCAAAGGAAAAAAAAAAAGCACATTTGCCTCACACCTCCGGGGTTGGGGTTGGATTCCCACCTCTGCGATGTGTACGCGGAGTTCGCATGTACTCCCCATGCATCGGGGTTTCCTCCGGGTACTCCGGTTTCCTCCCCCAGTCCAAAGACATGCTCTGCAGGCTGATTGGCATCTCTAAATTGTCCGTAGTGTGTGAATGTGCCCTGCGATGGGTTGGCAGTGGCACCCCTTCCAGGGTGTCCCCCGTCTTGTGCCCCAAGTTCCCTGGGATAGACTCCAGGTGACTTTGTGTAGGATAAGCGGTATGGAAAATGGATGGACGGATACTTTTGTCAGCTTCAGAGCTCCATACCTGTTGCTCCTCTTGAGACTTTTTGAAACTCAGAATTGTTTTGGAAAACCTTTCATTCATTTGATCCTGATCAGGAAATAACTGGTTTTGGTGTTGAGTGTCTCTCGCCATTCAAGCAGATAAGAGTCAGATCCTGTATGACTGTGAACAACAACAGCGCAGGAGCATTGCCAAGATGGCCGCCGAGTAGACTGCCTCTAGTAGAAGTACTTTTCATGTGAACTTCTTTAAACTTGAGTAAGAAGAACAGCTGGTGAGAACGAACTGCAGTGATCTGAGTAGTTGTGATGCTCATAAGGCCATGCACACACGTACTGTATCTGAGTGCATCTAGTAGCTGAGTCACATGCTGCAGTTATTTACAATGCAAAGAGAGAATGCTAATGAAGTGCGGAATATGCAGCACCTTCTCCTCTGGACTCATCTGCATAATGTTGTGTCTTATGGAAAAGTCACAGAGAGCAGCTCACCTTTTCACTGACACCAAAAAATCTTAGTTTGTAAAAATTAGTTTACAAAAAACTATTTACAGAACTGTTCACTTCAGAAGCAGGTGTAGCTGAGACTGAGCTACACTCTTACTCTCTCCATCAACTGTGCATTGAACAAGAAATTGGAGTGTGTGTGTGTGTGTGTGTGTGTGTGTGTGTGTGTGTGGTAGTTCTAGTACTGATTAGTGTGAAGAGTTGAAAGGCGATCTCAGACTGATTGGGCATTGATTTGAGCTTCGTTTTTGGTATTACACAGAGGAAGGGATCAGTGAGTGTAATGACACGTGTGTGTGTGTGTGTGTGTGGTGGGAGGGCATGTTTATATATTTTGATGGGAAGGAATATCTGACAGATTTGCCCTTATGGGGACATTTGTGTGTGTATGTGTGTGTGTGTGTGTGTGTGTGTGTGTGCCTTATATTTGATCTCTTTTTTGACCCCGCCACATCTATATAGAAATACCAGTCCATCTTTCTCTCGGACCCCCTTAACACACACACATACACACATGCACGCACACACGTATCCTTTCACCACTGAAGAAATCTGCTGAACATCTGTACACATCTGGTCTTAAACACAGCAAAGAAGGGTTGGAGATGGGGTGATGGGACTACTTTTCAGTATTTAAGTGACAAGGAGAGTCTGACATTTTACACACACACACCCTCCTCCTCCTGCTGTTACAGCTGGAGAGGGTCCTTTCCCCCCATTCCCTTTCTACTAGCTCTAATCAAATAACAGCAACAATTAAACTATTAACTATTGTAATCTACTGCATTCATTATCCAGTTAAACCGAGATGCACTGTCACCTAAAGCAAGTACAAACTCGCAGTTGTGAGAGATACAGACTGGGGGCAAAAGAAACCCACACCATGCTACATGAGTCACTCATTTCGACTGTCACTTACCACGACTTCTTCACATAAAACTGATAAAACCTAGATTCAGTGAACCATGATGTCTTCTTGTCGCCAGAACCGCATCTCTGAGTCTCACACTTGCCTGTTGCTTTGCTGTTCTTTCATTCAGCACTCACAACATTAACAAATATAGACGGACCTTACTGAATACATTTCTAATAAGATTCATACATACAACAATCATACAGTGAGTATCTGCTTGTAGAATAATCTGTTGAATTACAGAGATAAAACCTATAAAGTGGTCTATAAAGTGTGTGTGTGTGTGTGTGTGTGTGTGTGTGTGTGTGTGTGTGTGTGTGTGTGTGTGTGTGTGTGTGTGCGTGCACGCGCATACACACATAATCCTTCCATTGTGCAGTTCATAGACATTCCTTTGTCATAACTAGCCCACCTTGACAGAGTGTCTTCATGACCATGGCCTGTATGTGTAAGAGGGTTTCTGTCTCATAGCTGCTGGGGCCCGACACAGATGTGTGACACGATACTGCACCTGGACAAGCACATTCGAATGGAATTAAGAATGTAAAGTTGGGATTTGTTTTGACTAATTACATTACATTCTTCACTAATGCACATGTTTCTCAAGCAGTGTGTGTGTGTATGTGTGTGTGTGTCACAATGAAGAGTAGCCAAGGGGGGAAAAACACATTGTAACTGTTGTTGTTTCTTGTTTTGTGTATTTTATTTTATTTTTTAAATTAATGTAAACAAAAAACAGAGGCTGGTGAGGGAACAGCTGTTTAAAGCTGTTATAACATAAGTGATAACAGGAACTTATTTCATCAACATTCCACAGCAGTACATGTGACCATGGATTAGAAATATTAACGAACAGCAGACAAAAACAAACAACATTTTTTCATTGAACAAGATAGAAAATTAACTTGTGCACTCTAAAAACTGCTTAATGTTAATTTTCTGTTCCAGTGTGAGTTCAACAACATATAGCTGTAACGTAAACGTTTTCCTAATAGGCCGATGGGCATGGGGGCCACGCCAGGAAAATTCATCAATTTTGTCCCCTACAATTGTGCAATTCAACACTGCAAAGTAGAAGGATGCTTATATATATATGGTGCAATATGACAGAAATATCATATCACTATACTCAAGACACTTTCTGTGATACACAATATGTATCAAGATTACTGCCAACTACATGTCTGCATTTTTTTTTTCCTGTGGAAAAACTGTATGTTATAATACTTAAGTGTTAACAAAAATAAATGAACACTGAACAGTAGGAAGAATGAAAAGAAGATCTTTGCATTTACAATTTAAAAATTTATAAAACTTTAACGTCAAATCAGCTGCTTCCAGAAAAAATAATAATAATAATCATGATATCTCAGAAAAAAGTATTATGACATAATTTATCACAGTTTTGAGATTACATCATTATAAATCCTACTTCTGATAAGCAGGGCAGGATATCTAGCATATGTGAAGATTGTTATTAACCATTCTTTAATTTCATTCTAAGCTGAACAGAGGGTGTGGAACGCTGGAACAGGAATGTGAAAAATTGTTTCTGTTCAGAATGAACCAAAATGAAAAAGAGATCATTTGTCATCCCTGAATGCAACTACAAATG
The DNA here is from genome assembly GCA_023630585.1 of Cranoglanis bouderius. Taxonomy (NCBI): domain Eukaryota; kingdom Metazoa; phylum Chordata; class Actinopteri; order Siluriformes; family Cranoglanididae; genus Cranoglanis; species Cranoglanis bouderius. The sequence continues at coordinate 3,291,248 of CM042541.1, forward strand.
GATAACATGTACGAGGTGTAAAAATTGTTAAAAATTGTAAGCGTTGGCAAATTGTCATGGTATGTAAAGAATAAAACTCAACGGGGTGGTAACGGCCCTTTGCTTCATGTTTGATTCCTTACCTATTCAGTCGCTCATTAATCACCACAGAGCTCACTACATATTTATGTAGAACCATATAATATTGCTAACAACTGAAATGCCTTTTTATTTCAGTAAACAAGTGCACTGGGCTGTCTCCACTGTGCTCTTTATGTGACTACAAATTACAAAACTCCCAGTGTATTGCACTATATAGTGAATCAGGTGCGATGTGGGATATACAAGATGTGTTTTGTCCATTTGGACCAAAATACACTAAAGAGACAGAAACTGTAGTGTTTGGGACACAGGTATAGATTCTGTGTGAAGAATTTAAATATGGCTTTAATGCAGAATGTTGAATCATATTTTAGTTGAGCTCTCATTTTTGGTTGCGATCACAGAAAGTGATCGGTAGACTGAGCGTGAAGATTATATGTGAAGAATACACACAATGCGGGCTGTTTTTTTCTCCCTCAAATGGCTTGTGTTTAGGGTTCAGTGTAACGGTCAGTATTGGTAGTATCACAAAACAGTCCAACTCAATATAAACCTCCCGCACCCAGATCACTCCCAGGTGTGCAGAATATGTCATCTCTCTCTCTCTCTCTCTCTCTGGATACTCTGTCTATCTCGATTCTTTTTTTTTTTTATGGGCGTGACAGTATGTGCAATAAAATTTTCAAAGTGTAGGAATTGAAAAGGGTATTCCCATACAAATCTTGTTTATGACTTACGATAAAACAGACACGAGGAAATGTTTTCCCAAAGCAATTATGGTTACATACACTTTTTGAAAGTTTTTTGTGGTATCCATGTGTCATCACGCCAAAAACAGCGTCTCGTTGCCGTAGACTTTAGTGGGACAGGCCAACATTAATAACAACATAGCCTCACTCTTGCCTTATGCTATAGGCTACTATCTATTGATTTTATAGCGTAACCCTGTAATAGGCAGTTTAAAGTCGATAATCATCCAGCTCACAGTCTTTGTTCAACTGTGCAATATCATTCTAAACTAGCCCAAAAAGTTGGCCACTGGAAAAAGGACAGATCCTTCTTCGTTTCCTCAGGCTTTCTGTGAGGAAATAAGTATCTCACATGTATTTCTGATCCACCCCATAATCTGGAGATATGAAAAAAAAAATTGTATTGTATTGTATATGTGACAAATAAAAGCTTCTTCTTCTTGGCCACTACTAACACCTATAAATGTGAGTAAATCAATTGAAAATCAGCTTATATCTGTCAAGTACAGTTATATAATAGTTGGGCACTCAAATGAGATAATTATTTATTATTATGTAATTATTAGTATTTCAACAGAATTAAAAATGTTACGAGTTGTAAATGAGGACCACATGTATATACTGATTTAGATTTTAATTGACAAATAACTGGCTTAATAATTCTTGGAAGTGTGTGTGTGTGTGTGTGTGTGTGTGTGTGTGTGTGTGTGTGTGTGTGTGTGTGTGGTGTCAGGACAGTTTCACTGTCCTTCATTAAGCGCCAGAGACAAAGACAGGAGCAAAGGTTTATGGGCTGTCTAGTGGAGTGACATACACGCGGGGTCCATTTAGGCAAGGGATAACAGATAGCTGTCTGCCAGGAGTGTGTGTGTGTGTGTGTGTGTGTGTGTGTGTGTGTGTGTGTGTGTGTGTGTGTGTGTGTGTGTGTGTGTGAGAAAGAGTAAGCAGACAGGTGCTCTATAACCGCCACAAAGGTGGCACTTTATGAACTCTTTGCTGCAGCAATATGGAATAATATGGAAAGGGTAATTAAGGTGTATGTGTGTATGAGAGAGACTTTGTTAATCCATAAATGTGTTTTCTAAGATCTGTGTGATTTAGTGTGAGGAATATGAAATGAACACACACTGGCTGAGTGCACACTGTACTCATTACAGATGACTGCTTCTCTCTGTAGGTTTATTTCTTTCTTTCTTTTTTTCTTTCTTTCTTTCTTTCTTTCTTTCTTTCTTGATCAGTAAAGAGAGAGGGTGCTTCCTCTAAAGGATGAGTGTAATATAAATAGCTTGCGTCTGTTTCTTTGTGACGGCAGAGATAAGTGCATTAATACATCTCTGTTTCATGTCGACCTGCTTTAATTTCATCTGCACGAGAGACATGGACTCGTCTGTCACTGTAACTTTATTAGCTCCTGACAGAGGCTGCATAACACACACACACACACACACACACACACACACACACACACACACACACACACACACACACACACAAGCAGAATTGGCTTTAACAGGTTGTCCAAGACTTTTAATTCAGCTCAGTAGTAGATGAAAAGTACTACAAATATTAACGCTGCACCTGCATATTGATCACAGGAACTTCTCTCTCTCTCTCTCTCTCTCTCTCTCTCTCTCTCTCTCTCTCTCTCTCTCTCTCTCTCTCTCTTTCATCTAAGGAGTGTGAGTTAGTGTTGACGGTGCCAGTTTCAAGCTGGGTAACATCTAAGGTTTATTGGATCTTTATAGTTTGGCCTGCTTTGCCTTTCACAATTTTATAAACATGAAAACAGCTTGGATTTAGACCCGTGTGGTAGCCATAATGTTTCTCAAGTGTGTGCGTGGTTTGGCAAGTTGCCTGGCCTTGTCATTGTCAATAGAGAGTCAATGTAACAATAATAATGAAGTAGAACAGGGCAAATATTTAATTTTTGCATGCTTTACGGTTCCTCACTGTTGTACATAATCTTGACTTTTAGATAAGCTACACAATAAAAAACAATATTTCTAAAGAAAAAAAAGCAATTGTGGTAAAAAAAAAAAAAACAACATCTACTGTATGTTCTCAGGCTGTCAAATTGCTTTAAAAAGTGCAATCAAGGTTCAATTACTCCAAATATTTAGCATTTGAATATGTTATCCTGTTATCCAACTTTCACATTGTTGTATGTACACAAACAGGAAATGGCAAGGATCACAAATGAGTGGCATCACAATATATTTTTTTACTCATAGATACTCATAAATACTGAAAAGAATGCATTGAAGCAGACATGGATGTACTGAAACGTATGGTAAAAACTAGGTTCATGGTGCCATTGGTATCTTCTTGGGGCATCAGTCAGCTTGGTGTTGGCCTACATTAGGATGAGCAGACGTCAGGGCATGCAATCCAAAGAGTTTGCAAGCTCTGAAAACGTGCTGGACATTGTTTTAATCCTAAGCGCTGTGGATAAAAGTCTCTGTGGAAAGAAGTCAGTGAAGGGAATCATAATTCTTAAGAGTGTTGAGGAAAATATCTGTTGAGCAGCTGTCTAGTATTTCCATTACAGTGAACTAACTTTTTGTTCAGTGTCTTGGCTTATTGATTAAAATTCCTTAGCATTAACTCATATTGGCCAAATATAGAAGATTGTGGGACAATCCTATGACTTTGATAATGACTTTCACGATCCCATATGTATCCTAATGATATGTAGAGTTCAGGAATCAGTACAGTTGACTCCTGGTTAGAGATATGTGTGGGACTGTTTGTTTTATTCCATTCCCGCACTCAATAATTTTGTAATGAACTTGGCATTAAGTGCAAGCTTATTTAGAGCTACAGGCTGAAATATGGAGCTAACACTCAGGACAGCTACAGTCATGGCCAAAAATACAATGCTTTGGTATTCTCATTTTTATTTCTTTTGTTTGCATTGGAACAACACAAAAAAGCAGAGGAAAAAAAGCCAAATCTGAGACATTCCACACAGAACTCCAAAAATGGACTGGACAAATGTATTGGCACCCTCAACTTAATATTTGGTAGCACACCCTTTGGAAAAAATAACTGAAATCAGTCGCTTCCTGTAACCAACAATGAGTTTCTTACACCTCTCTACTGGAATTTTGGACCACTCTTCTTTTGCCAACTGCTCCAGGTCTTTCAGATTTGAAGGGTTCCTTCTCCCAACTGCTGTTTTGAGATCTCACCACAGGTGCTCTATGGGATTTAGATCTGGACTCATTGCTGGCCACCTCAGAACTGTCCAGCGCTTTGTCTTAAACCATTTTTGGGTGCTTTCTGAAGTATGCTTTGGGTCATTGTCCTGCTGTAAGACCCATGACCTCTGATGGAGACCCAGCTTTCTGACACTGGGCCCTACATTGCGCCCCGGAATTCTTAGGTAGTCTTCGGATTCCATAATGCCGTGCACACAGTCAAGACATCCAGCGCCTGAAGCAGCAAAGCAACCCCAAAACATCAGTGAACCTCCACCATGTTTGACTGTATGGACCGTGTCCTTTTCTTTGAAGGCCTCATTTCGTTTTCTGAAAACAGAAGAATGAGGTGATTTACCAAAAACCTCTATTTTAGTCTCATCTGTCCACAGGACATTCTCCCAGAAGGATTTTGGCTTCCTCAGGTAAGTTTTGGCAAACTCCAATCTGGCTTTTTTATGTTTCTGTGTCAGCAGCAGGGTCCTCCTGGGTCTCCTACCATAGCGTCCCTTTTCATTCAGATGGCGATACAGTGCGAGCTGTGTCTGCAGGTCAGCTTGAATTTGTTTGGAAGTTGATCCAGGTTCTTTATCCACAATCCTTCGTTGTAATCTTTCATCAATTTTTCTCTTTCGTCCACATCCAGGGAGATTAGCTACAGTGCCATGGGCTGTAAACTTCTTGATAATGTTGCGCACAGTGGACACTAGAATGTTAAGATCTCTGGAGATGGACTTGTAGCCTTGAGATTGTCCATGCTTTTCCAAAATCTTGGTTCTCAAATCCTCAGACAACTCTTTGCTCTTCTTTCTTTTGTCCATGCTCCGTGTGGTACACACAGACACACTACACGAAGGTTGAGTAAACTTTTCTCCATTTTAACTGGGTACAAGTGTGATTCCTATATTGCCAGCACCTGTGAATTGCAACAGGTGAGTTTAATTACAAATTAAATGAGCATCACATGTTTGAAATACAATTATTTCTGAAGATTTTGAAAACGTGCCAATACATTTGTCCAGTCCATTTTTGGCGTTCTGTGTGGAATGTCTCAGATTTGGCTTTTTTTTCTTTGCTTTTTTGTGTTGTTCCAATGCAAACAAAAGAACTAAACTTGTGAATACCAAAGCATTTGTAATTGCAACAATTTTCTGGGAGAAGTAGTGCATTATCTGACAGAAATGCAAGGGTGCCCATATTTTTGGCCATGACTGTATGACTATGCATTTTATTTTTTATTTTTTGTTAATTTCCATTCCGTTAATCCATGCATTGGAAAATGATAGGCAGATTACACCATGTTAAATATTATTTTTTCCTGAATATCCATTTGTTACCTGTTATCCAAATAATATCCAAGTAATAAAAATAGGCAGAAGGCACATCCCTAATACTGATTGGTATTGCTACTGCATTGGTTCATTTGTAGTTTTTATGTTTCATCATTAAGTGATTAAGTTAAGTACTTTCAGCATCTGTGTTCTCCCTGAACTGCAACAACTAGCTTTGAGTGTTGCACTGAAATCAATACAGTGTGACATGAACAGACTAGAGCTCTAGATGACTTCCTTTAGTGTGTTGAAGAGCCAAATGCCACAACCATTAATATAAAAATAAATAAATAAATAAATGGTTTGACTGAATTTGGCTTAATAGACTCTCTTCTCTATGAGCCTGGTGTCTTATATGTAAAATGTAGCTAAGATTTCTAATACGACATAAAATCAAACTGTATTCACAGTGCATATTATCTCGCAGTCCCAGAAGAATGTGTATTAATATGTGTGTTATAACGCTCTGACACTGCAGATTTATAGAGAGCACGATAAAGAGAAAGCGAAAGAGTTTGAGTTTTACCCAAAGTTGAACTGTTAGCTGTGCAGATAGAGCAGTCGTGTGTGTGTTTATACATAAAGCTAAAATAATCACAAACATAGCCGACACTTCAGTTTTCAATGAGCTGTCACTGTACATCCTGTTTATGTTGTATGCCATTTATTTCCTGCCAGAAACATAGCAGATTTATTACAAATATATCTATACAGGATATGTGATAAAGACAAGGAAACGACAAAGTAATGTTTTAGTGTGACTGATTCATGTATTTAAGGTGATTAAAGATAGAATACAATATACACTAATTCTCAGCAAATAACTGATAATAACACACACACACACACACACACACACACACTTTTGATGAGAAATACTAACTAACATTTGCTTTTTAATCAAATAATCACATACATATTTACAATTATATCAATATACCCATTTGAACACGGCATATTCAATGTACATAATTTTTACATATCTACATATTATTTACACAAATCACATCAAATCACAATTTTGATAGACAATTTTGATCACGATCCCATACACAATTTTCTCTATTTTCAATCAATCCAAATATAATCTAACCCTAGATAAGACACTAAAAAAATATACTGCACACTAATGGCTGTTTATCTGGGTCCATCAATATCAAAGTCCAAACAAGAAAACATCCAAAAATCAGATAAGAGACTGAGTAACATACAGTACATTAATAACCATTAATCTGAGTCTATCAATATCAAAATCCAGACAAGAGAACATCCATGTACTAACCTACAATGAAAACACAATGTGAAAACACAATGTGAGAAACAAAGAGCCAATCAGTAAGTAAACATATATCATTCTCATCAAATTCATCAGCAAACGAAAGCCCAGATAAAGTTCAGCAAAACGTCAAAGTTGTTATGCATACAAGTCTTCACTTTAATTTCTTACCTGTTAACATTTGCCACTGCTTAATTGTGTAAATGCAACCATGATTAAGATTAGAGAGATGATCTGTTCTTTCTTTTTCCTCTTGCAGCTGTGGAAGACAGACTGAGCTCAGCGTCCTGGGGAAATGGCAGCCGGATAACAAAGGTATCTATCTGTCTGTCTATCTATCTATCTATCTATCTATCCATCCATCCATCCATACATACATATATACATACATACATACATATGTCCAAATGTTTGTGGACACCTGACCATTATACCCATGTGTGGTTCTTCCCCAAACTGTTGCCACAAATTTAGAAGCACACAGTTTTATAGGACATCTTTGTATGCTGTAGCATTACAATTTATCTTTACTGGAACTAAGAGGCCTAAACCGGTTCCAGCATGACAATGCCCCTGTGTACAAAGCAAGCCAAGTTGGGTGTGAGCCACCCAGGGCTCTGTGAGTGACCTGCACAGAGACTTGACCTCAGCCTCACTGAACACCTTTGGGATGATGTACCAGACCTCCTCGCCTGACATCAGTGCCTGACCTCACTAATGCTCTTGTGGCTTAAAGGACAAATCCCCACATCCACTTTCTAAAATCTAGTGGAAAACCTTCCCAGAAGAGTGGCGGTTATTATAACAGCAAAGGGGAACTAAATCTGGAACGGGATGTTCAACAAGCACATGTGGGTGTGATGGTCAGTTATACACAAACTTTTGGCCATATAGTGTATCTACTTATCTGTTTGTGGTGTAATGATATGGTATATCGTATCATTCAATACAAGGCTGTAGTCTATTTGTCATAAAATACTGCTTATATTACATGAGGTGTAATAAATATTTAAACTAAATCAGTCCCACACTCCAGCCTCTGAAACAGGGATTAAAAAATACTCACAAGGATTCATCTATTGCATCTTTAGCTAGTGGAACGACAGGATGTAGTATGTTTTAAAGGTATATAGCTTCATTGGACTGTAGTTGTGTTTTTCTTGATGGTATCTCTTATGGTGTATATCTGCATATAGCCATGTGTATCTTTCTGTCTGTTTTCTTAGTTTACTATTCCATTTGATACGTGTTTTATTCTTTTTTCATTCTCAAACCTGTGCTGCGAGACAGCCTGAGCTATGTATTTATTGTACATAATTACTATCAGCTGCTTAGTAATGTTTATTTTCATTTTCTGAACTGAATTAGTTTGTCTCTCTGTTGACGGGCTTGTCTGCTGAGTTCAGAGGTCATGCTGAAAAGGTCATGTAAGGTAAAAGCATGTCTGCCATCAGCAGAAATTCGAGATGTGAGGTGAAGGACATGCCTACCCAAGCACTTTCTGCTAATGCAAATGGAGAATTGTGACACTGATGCGCACTAAAGGATGAACTCATTAGCCTCTGCCTTATTTAGCACTTTTCCAAGTTTAACTACTCGACTTTTTGCTTTTTGTTGGACTGCCGGATGAAGGTTTTTGGCTCATGAATTGACGGATTCCTGTTGCTGAAATGCGCATGTGTGGAAGTCGCTCAGGACAGCCGTACACTAGGTGGTGGTTTACACCTCAAACATGAACCAGGAATCCATTGTTACACTCATAGAAGACTAGCAAGGAACGCCTCTACTAATAGCTGATAGTCAAAGCTATCAGCCACAGACTTTGTGCTAAGCAAAACACCTACTGCGCCTACTGGATCTGTTATAGGAGCATGAAGGAGTTATAACTGTGTGCCTTACTGTGTACTAAAACACTGTGTACTGTTTTCACAGAAGTAAACAGTTTCCAACACATATTATGTTAGTCACACTTTGTCTGTGGCTAAATCTTGTTTTATTGGAGGTCATTCTGTTGTACGGCAAGTACAACAGAATGGACAAGTTATTAAAAGATCAATGCAACCTTCAATACTGTGTTTAAATAGATTAAATAAATTATTCAATTTATGACATCACCAAAGCTTTGTAAACTGGCATTGACTGATAATTTACAAACATCTAGAATAATCCAGCAAACATTTTGCCTTCTTGAAGGTTTCCTGTACAGTTTTTTTCTCCCCAGTAATTCATCATTTATAAGTAGTTGGCTGTATCTGAAAATATCCTTCACAGATGAAAAAAAATTCTCTTGCCTGCTGTTTTAAAATAGCTAATGCTGTGAGATTATAATTGGGAGATGTGCAGTACGTAGCAGAGTGTTAATGTTAACATTAGCACCAACCTTCATCACTCCATCAAGAGTGACCATCTAATAAGATAAGACCATCTAATAGCTCTTTTGAATAAATTCGGATTAACATTCACTTAATGGCAGAGAATGTCATTATTTACATTTTGATTGTGTCATGTGTTTATTAAGCAAAAATGCAACCATGTCATGGAGTCAAATCTATTTGAAAAAAACAAACAAACAGTTAATAGCAAAAAATGTGTGAATAAGGTATTCATATAAATTTTACTTAAAATCTCAAAATGGACTTGCTTCAAAAATGATTTCTCATTTGCTCTTTTAAAAGTGAGATAATAAAACTTTTGAAACTTTGTTTTGATAAATTTTTTATTATAAAATTTTCTGAACAGGAGTTTACAAGGCCTGAATTATCATGTTTTTGACCTTTCACTTTTATCACCACAGATATACGTCGACGGCTCTCAGTACTCTCACATGGCCGGCCGGGACTTAGGGTCACATGATGGTATCTCTCCGCCCTACGTGAACTCTAGACTGGCAGGTAAGTGCTGAGGGGCACAACCTGTGGGTGCGTAACATCTGGCCTCACACTATATGTTATTATTAGATGTTGGTCATGAAGGGGTAATAACAATTGTGTGTACATAGGTTACAATGTGAATTGCATAAATGATGTCACAGGTATCCTCAGAAATCCTCAGATATCCTGAGGATTTCTCAAACTGGATTTTTGACACCTTCCTCATCCTGTATCTGAGTACCTGAGGTAAAGACTAGGTTATAGTGACATTTAAAGCAATTGTGTTTCGAATCACTATATATCTGTGGCAGTAGCAGTACCAGGTCTGAAATGTTTTGTTTGGTTTATTTTCAAACCTACCATAAGGAAATCACTTGACTTTTCCAGACCCTGTTGTGTGTCAGCCATATCCTAACTAGAAAGAGATACTTACTTAAGTACAAATTAAACAAACAAACAAAAAGCAAATCTGTGAAAAGTATTATTCATATTTAGGTTTCTACTTTAGTCTACTTTTTATGTTGTTGGCATGGGTCTCAACTGTCTTTCAGTGTTCTCTGGTTATTACACACTTACATACATACTGTAAGTCACTTGTCCACTTCGTTATCTCTTCTTCTGGTCATCGCTCCTTCTCTGAGTGAATCCGTACAGGCATGATCTTCCGTCGCACATAATACTGAGCTGTGTCATGGGCTGTGTATGTCACAGTGAGAAATGGCCAGTGACACGGATTATCAGGCTATGATACAAGAGCACAAGACTAATTAAGCTTGACTTAAGCCATAAAAAATGTAATACAGAGCCCTGGGCTGTCCTGTCTGTCTGTATGTTTGTCCTTCTCTCTCTCTGTTTCTCTCTCTCTGTTTCTCTCTCTCTGTTTCTCTCTCTCTCTCTCTCTCTCTCTCTCTCTCTCTCTCTCTCTCTCTCTCTCTCTTTCCATTGAAGTAACTTCATAAATGATAGACAACCTTCAGAAGTAAAGCTACTGCAGGAGTGTGAGCAGGATTTTTCCCATGAGTTGTATAGTGTGGGTGTGAGTTTACACCCAAGAGATGCACAGACTGGTAATGTTAAGCTCTTCTAATATCAATTTGAAATGATCCTGACATTTAGCATGTTTAATATCCAAACATTCATGATGAGAGACAGAACCTCAGTGTTGACTGACCCTCTTTGTTTGTTTTGTTTGGTCATTTTGATATGGCTGGTTTTGTAATGATGTCTTTGTTCCAAGGAACACTGTGTGCCACTGTCTCTTCCTGCTCTGTTTGTGGAATCATCCCCCTGTAAAAACAGATGAAGATGTATTCATATTTCCTCTTTTTTGTCTGGAGTTTTTAGATGCAAAGCACCTAGTGGACCAGGCTTGTAATTCATTCACTCACATATATTTAGCAGGCGGATGATTTTCCACAACAGAGAGCCGTGAGTTGAGTTGTTTTTGTGAACATCAATGTTGCAAGGGACAAAACTAGCATCACCAGCAACATCTGACAAATGGGCGTATGTTTGCACTCACACACTGCATGAACAGTAAATCCATAATCTGCTGCAGTTTCCGTACGTCAACAGGGTTTTTTTTGTTTGTTTTTTGTTTTTTTGTGATATTGGAAATGTTCATAGGAACATAGGAGTAACACCAACAATTTTTCTGAAGTTATTAACCAAACACATGTGGCCAGAAAAGTATCTCACGTACATACTTCCACATAGTACACAATTATTTTCCATTAAAAAAAACTTCCACATTAGAGCAATGGCAGGCGTAAATGATCTAGAAATGTTTCAACCTCCACATTTGACCCAGATGTGCACACCGTACTACTTAGCCTCAGTGCCACCATGTGTCCTCATTTACACACACAACACTCAAAACTGATCTAACTTGACAAATATAATGTTGATAAAATACCTCAATGGACTGGCATCCCATTCAGGGTGTATTCCCTGTTGAATATGAATGAGTAAATGGAAAATGGTCAATATAATAATTTAAGACTATCGTTCAAGCATAGTAGATGAATGATCCAGCAATGTTTTATAGTGCCCATCTAGTGTTTACATTCATTTTCCTCCCACTTTTCCTGGTGAGGCTTGCAGTGGCAACAGGCTGAGAAGGTCAGTCCAGACTTTTCTATCCCCAGCCACAGATTCCAGCTCTTCCTGGGGATCCGCAGATGTTCCCAAGTGAGATAAAATCCTGGGTCTGCCCTGGGGTCTCTGTCCAGTGGGACATGCCTGATACAGCTCTAGTGGGAGATTCAGCTGGCATCTCTGAATTCGGAGGTGCAGGACTTTTCCTGAATTGTCTTTCTTGAATCACTTCTGGTTGCCAAGGTTCCAGTTGCAGCTGCAAGGCTAATATGATATGGACGCACAAACTACAAAGCTAGCTACAAATACTCATCCACTATTCAGATGTCTTCCTGGTACAAACATGAAAAGGAAGGACAGGATTTCTGGAAGGAAATTTTTATGTATAGATTGCATCCATGCAGTGTATTTCTATCTACTAGAGTCTAATGAGTTGAATTCTGTCTAATTAACAGGCTTGAAATTTCTAAAATACCCAAAGACTACAGATTTGGGTTCATCAAACACAATCCCATAGCAGCGTGGCGAATCTTTAGGGACTGACCCAGGAGCTGCACCGTGAAACCAAAACACACAGATCATTTTTCAAAGAACCAAAAAAGAACCATACTATCATTGCTCCTCACACCAAAGGGTTTGCTTCTCATTTGCATAAAGTGTAACTCCTTAACTTTTTTTGCATCGCTTTGCCTCCTGTTGCTGTAAAGAACCTTTTTTTTTTTTTAAAGAATGAGTTTCAGCTATGTTGCGTTGTACGAGTCCCGGTGTGAATGCAGGGTATGTCGTCCTGATGAAGGGTCATACAGATGAAATGCAAACACATATTATTAAATTGGCCTCTTACTCTATGAAGCTGATTGAAATACTGTACATAATCACTTGTACTTGTATGTACTATGTACTTGATCTACCCATAGTGCTGCACAAGTTTTTTTGTTGCCGGAAAATTCTATGCAGCAAATTAACTATTACAGTGCACTGAAACTTAACTTCCTACAGCATGCATGTTAGAATTATCAGATAGTTAAAGCTAAGGAAGTATATAACTAGCTGTATAAAATCGCTAATTGCAAATTCATCTAACATTAGGACTGCTTGGTTGTTGTTGCGGTGAATAAAATAGGAGGTGAAAATCTAATGTGCCATTTGTTTAACTTACTGAACTCTGGTCCAGCGCATCCAGTGTGTGTCAATATGTTAATGCCACTGAAGAAGAAAGAGAGAGAGAGGGAGAGAGACAGATCACAGCAGTCCTGGCCCATCCATTCAAACAGGAAAAATTATGTAATGTTCTCCAGCACTGAGAACTTTACAGATTACAGTGACATGTTTTAGATAATCAGCCCAGGGATTTGGGTCGCCCTCCAAGCCCACACACATTCATCCTGAGCACCAGTTCTCTCTCTCTCTCTGTTTTTCCCCCTCTTACCCTCTCTCTCTCTCTCTCTCTCTCTCTCTCTCTCTCTCTCTCTCTTTCATTTTCTCTCTCTTTCATTTTCTCTCTCTGTGTGTCTGTCTGTCCTCACTTTCAACTTCCCTTCAGGCTTTACCCAGTTGGTTCAGTCTGCTCTCTCTCTCTCTCTCTCTCTCTCTCTCTCTCTCTCTCTCTCTCTCTCTCTCCCCTACAGTCCAGTCTTCACTCTGGTCATTTAGAGCAGCATTAACTCATTAATTTCACTCCCAATCACCTCAGTGCTGCTGAGACTGGGTATATACTGCTGAGGCACACACAGGGATTTATGGTGTGTGTGTGTGTGTGTGTGTGTGTGTGTGTGTGTGTGTGTGTGTGTTGTTTTAAACAACATATTACAGCCAGTGGGTTCGAGATTGCAGGAGCTGTGGGATTAGTATAATGTGTATGTGCACATGTGTTTGTACATGTTCATGTTTGTGTGGGTTTACAGAGCCAGGATTTATGTGTGTGTGTGTGTGTGTGTGTGTGTGTGTGTGTGTGTGTGTGTGTGTGTGTGTGTGTGTGTGGTAACATATGTCATATGTGGTAGCAGCTAATGCGAGCTCAGACGTTTTGAGATGCTAATCCCACACCATCGTTATTGCCATCGTTAAAGTAGAGGAAAAAGTTTGGCATGGATGATATAAGATTGCTACCAGTGTGTACATGTGTGTGTGCATGTCTTTTCAACCATACTCTTATGTATGTGTGACTGTGCAAATTTTACTTTGTGTGTGTGTGTGTGTGTGTGTGTGTGTGTGTGTGTGTGTGAGGAATAGGCCAAGCAGGTGCAGGTGAGCGAACACAGTGCTTCTTTACTGTCACTGTCCTGGCCACAAAGCACATGCAAGTTTTGGACTTGTAAGCAAGTTTGCTAGGAACTCTCCTTTTTTTGTGTTTGTGATTTTTGTTGTTTCCCTTCAGCACTTTTCACACAGCACCAGTTCAGTAGTGTTAATTCAGCAGCGGTTTTCTCCCCCAGATGCAAGATTTTTCTGCAAATCTTTGAAGTTTGGGAGAGTTTTGCTGACCTTTTGTGATTTGCTGATAATTTATTAGCCTGTTTTTAAATGATGCGCAGTACAACGTGAGCAAATAAAAACAGAAATATCATCGATGAGGATTTTTGTTGTTGTCGTTGTTGTTGTTTGTTTTTGATTTGTTTTGCGAGTTCTTGAACTTAGCAGATGAGCATCCTGTTTCTGAGCAGCTCTTTACATATGTTATGTGCTCCTGTTATGCTGAAGGTTCTCAAACTGTATACATATTCTTAGCTAAGTATCTCAATGGCATTGCAGCACAGAGATCATTGTTAACTCCAAGTTGAGATGATATGAACTACTTGATGTTTTTGGAAAGCCTTGCTCTGATTTTTGTGTGGTTGTTTTTCATGTAATAGTAACCACTGAAATCATTCAGTGAGTCTTTGTGCCCTGTGAATAGGGGCAGAGTTATCCTGGAAGAGACTCTCATCAGGATAGAAATGTTTCATCATAGGATAAAGGTGATCAGACAGAAGAACTCTAAGGAAAAAGGTGAACCAAACCATGGTCATCTGTAGCCCTAGTGTTATTGGGATGACTAGCAAGTTAGCTAGAAACATTTTTAGCAAGCTGTCTGGAAAAAGACATCCCGTGGTAATGCATGAATCAAAGTCTATAAAGTTCACAACTTCAGTATAATCCATTAATTGAATTAGCCCAAAGTAATTGCATGCAAACCTTATAGAAAATTTCAATTTAAGGAAGTTTAACAATTCATACCTTTTTACATGAACTGAGTCGTGACAATTCTTACAAATTTGCACTCATCAGATTGCGTTCTTTTTATTGAAAGTGATCAAGGAACTACATTTTTGTACATTTTAAGTCTAATGACATGTTCCAGAACCTGTGACAGTAACACTGGGCACCATTCATACACTCAGTCACACCTAGGGGTGATTTAGCATAGTAAGTTTGCCTACATGCACATTTTTGGACAATAAGAGAAACTGGCCAACTAGTAGAAACCTAGCGAACGCAGGGAGAACATGGAAACTCCACACAGACAATAATCCGGGGTTGTGATTGAACCGGGGACTGGAGCTGTGAGGCGACAACGATACCTGCTGCAAGTCTATGATGTTTAGAAATTGTTTTTATATATTTAAATAATGTATACAATCTCTTAACCACTAAACGTGATGACAAAAAAAAAGAATGGCAAATCATATTTTTTGTGGGTGTATTTACCCACAAATCTATAAATCATTTGACCGACCATACTTCATACTGAAACTTTAGCTCTAAAGCACAGACAATTTCAAGCTTTCACAAGAAATTAAACGTTTACATACCTCAATATGCTTCCGCAGGTTGGACGGCGAGTTTTTGAAGGCTGTGATTTGATTGGTTTTAGGCAAACAAAGCAAACATTTGAAACGAAAAGAATGTTTGACCTTTTCAGAAAACTGGAACATACTTTTTAAGCATGGCCATGGGTGCACACACTGCGCCGAGGAACCGCCTTCTTCCATATGCCAACTGATCAGTGTTCAAAAAATGCTGGGAAATCATTGAACTTCACGACACGTGACCCTACAAGAGTGATTATTGATAGGCTGTCTGTCACCTGCAAAAAACCAACCACGTTTTAGAGAAGAAGAAAAAAGTCATCCACTGATTTTCAAAGCTGCTCCATAGTAACGACTTTCGACACGAGGACCTTGATAGAAATATCGTGGAGTGAAAAGTACGATATTTCCCTTTCAGATGTGTAGTGAAGTTAAAGTCACAAGTTTCCAGAAAAAATAACACTCAAGTAAAGTACAGATACTCAAAAAGTGTACTTAAGTACAGTACTCAAGTAAATGTACTTCGTTACTGTCCACATCTGTATTTACCTAGCCTAAAATATAAGTTTCATGATGAAATATTCTGGTTAGAATTGTCAGACTGTGTTGCTGAACTGAGCTACAACTGAGATGGATCTTTGTTTTCGGAGAAACTCTCACCACACAGGTAACTATTTGAGCAGAGTCCATAGAAAATTCTCAGTTAAAATTTTTATTTTAAATTCATTTGAATTTAAATCTGCTTAACTCAGCTCAGAATACACATCAAAATATGTAATCTGCTAAATTGTTATTATTTTGTCTTCTAGGAAACATGTAAATATCTTATGAAGCTTCTGAAGGGCAGTACTAAATGGGGGGAAAAAAGATCTTTAAGCAAAATAATAACAATTTACACTGATCAAGTTTTACACCCCCCTGGCTCTTAATGTATCGTGTTGCCTTCTTGAGCATCAGTGAACGTTTGTACCTTTTGTAATAGTTGTGTACGAGTCCCTCAGTTGTCCTCAGTGTGAAAAGATGGATCTCAATTCCATATAGTCAATGTTGGAAAGGGGTCAAATATGCAGAAGATGCTGGAAAAGCAAAGAATGTGCAGGACCTGGAGGATTTTTCTGAAGAACAGTGGGCAGTTTAACTGCTCAGGACAAACAAGGGACTCATGAGCAACTATCACAAAACATACAAACAGTCGTTGATCATCCAGGTAACAACACACAGTATTAAGAATCAAGTGTATGTAAACTTTTGAACTGGTTCATTTGTGTAAATTCAGTTATTATTGTGTCTTGTGGACTATATGTAAACATCTGTTATGTGAAATCGCTTATTCATGGCAGTACTAAATAAAAAACAATGCAATTTTTATGATTCCTCTTATTATTATTTTTTAAGTATTAACATTTTGCAGATTCTGCAAGGGCTACGTAAACTTATGACCTCAACTGTAACTATTTTTTTGTGTGCATTCATGAGTAGATATTGATATTAAATATTAACTATATCTATCTACTGGTTTCCTCAAACTTAACATTTTCTGTGCATGTAGGTCTAGAGTATGCATCACACACACACACAAACACACACACACACACACACACAGGCCCAGATGGCATTTGATGGGCAGGGTCGAGGGTCCTGAAGGCATGTGACCCCTCCTCACTCCAATCTTCACCTTCGCCATTCTAATTAACACACGCCTTCGTTTCTGAAACCACCCCCCGACGCCGGGACTGATGCTTCCTACTCCTCTGAGGTTCTGTCCCCCCCGCAGGCTAGTTGGCCCATTGTGGGAGAGAGGTGAGGGTGCAATAAACGTGCAGAGTGGAGAGATGAGGGATGAGGAAATATAGAGAGAACGAGAAAAGGAGGGAGGCATGAGGCACTAAGGTGAGCATTTCTTGGCATGAATCCCAAAGCTGAGAATCTCAGCTGGGGAACGTCAGGTGTAAATTGACCATTAACTCCATAGACACTAGTTCTTAATTAAAAATAAAGAAAGAAAGAAATAGAAAGTTTCACAATTATTTAATTTATTTAAAGAGCTAATAACTGCAGTAATTTTCTGCAGTTATTTAAGTTTTTTTAAAAATTATTATTATGAAGTGTGTGTGTGTCTGTGTGTGTTGGGGGTTTCAAAATACAGGTTAAAATGCATCTCAGTCTTTCCATATATGCGTTGATTTGTTTGTAGGTTCTGTAAACATCATGCACATACCTTTATGAATTTTTATTTCTTTTTGGTTCATTTCTTTTATGGCCATACTAGCTATTTTTGGTCAATCAGCATTATGGCATTAATGCGAATAAATAATTAATAAGACCACCCTGTGATCTTGCTTTTGTGCAGAGGATAAGGCACCTTACAAGTATAAAAGATCATTAATTAAGTAATTATGTTTGATCCCCCCCCCACAACTGACAAATAAGTATCTGAGTGATTTCACATGCTGTCATAAGACAAATGAAAAATAATCCACCAGTACAGCAGAGGGGAAAAAAAGAGTTGTGCGTGTCACAGGGGAATGTTAGCAGAACTATTAGATATATGGAGAGATAGTGAGTGAAAGAAAGAGAGCGATAGATATGGGTGATACAGAAGATAAAAGCAGAGAGAGAGAGAGAGCTTGGAGGAAGGAGACTGATGGACATGTTTTGGTGTGTGTGTGTGTGTGTGCATGAAAGAGAAAGAAATGGTTAGAAAGAATATGTGTAAGGGAAGAAAATGTAGTGGATCAGCAGTCATGTTGTGGGGGAGTAAGACAGAGCAAGCTTGTGTGTGTGTGTGTGTGTGAGTGAGAGATGAAGATGTCAGGCCTAGCTCAGGGCTGCAGATGAGTCCTTTCAACAGCATGTAGGACTGAGTGTGTATGTGTGTGTGTGTGAGAGAGAGAGAGAGAGAGAGAGAGAGAGAGAGAGCTTGTGTGCATGTGTATGCATGTGTGTGCAGATGAGCCCTCGTGGGAGCAGGGCCGGGTTGCTCATGTAGGACCGCGCTCTCTCTCTCTCTCTCTCTGTCTCTCTCTCTGTGTGTGTGTGTGTGTGTGTGTGTGTGTGTGACAGACTGTGAAATGGCGCGTTGTTGCGCGGCTGTGCTGCACCTGGGCCCTTCAGCTCTGATTGATTGGTTTGGTCATGTGTAATGGGCCCATCTGCCTACTCCTGTTTTTCTTTTTTACTCATAAACACTGTTCCCAGCGGCTGAAGGCGGATCAACTGGATTTTGTTGCCCCCCCTACACACCCCCGCTCTTTATATTATAAAAAAAGAGAGGATGAGGGAATGAAGAGTTTGATTATTTTTACAAGAGGGGTGAAAAAAACTAATGCCAGTAGAACACACCTTAATTCTTCATCATCATAGGTCTTAAGGTATGCACAAGTGTGTGTGTTCTATCTCTCCTCCTGTTCAGGTGTCCTCACTCCATCTCTCATTCTTTTTAACGACCAGGAAAAAAAGCTTTGTGAAGGCTTTGGCACAAATTTCCATTATGACTTTTAATGCAGCCAGGAGTTTCCTGTAACGGAGCCAAAACTTAATTAAAGCTGCTGACATCATGCTGGAGTAATTAAGCATGGCATTAATTAAGCTAGAATAATTCTGTTTTTTTTTTTTTCCCTCATTAATGTAATTTTTTTTTTGGTGCATTTAGGAGTTTTGGGGTTAAAGCTCGATCTGAGGGATGACAACGGAGCAAGCGGGGAAGTGAAAGACAGGACGCGAACGAGAAGCGAGAGAAAACGTGAAGGAAAGTCCCTGCGGACCAGAAAGAAAAAGAGGGAAAAGTTTACTTTCACCAGCCTCCGTTTTGTACGAGGCTGATCGGATCCATGCATCCTGATGGCTAATTACGCTTCGGAGAGCATCGACAGCTGCATTCATCATCATAAAATGTAATAATTAATGACATTCCGACAAAGAAAAATATGCAAATGAGCACTCATTAGCATTTTCATATTCAGCTCCGATAATGCTTTTGCTGACAAGGTTGTAATTAATGAAAATTCATGTCGCGGTCGGGAGATTGGATCGGCTTCATTCCGCGCACAATTCCCAAACGCTGGCATTATGGAGAACGGGGAGCGCTGCCAACTTTTTCTGGGAAAAAAAGAGAAAGAAAGGGGGAAAAAACCACCCCTAAAAGCAGCACATGCAAATGAGGAGCTGGCACGATGGAGGGATTTGGGAAGGGAGGAGGGGGAGAGTGAGCGAGTGTATGTTTGGGGGGCTGATCTGTTTAACTCTTGCAGGTTTTGTCCCAAACGACAGCAGTAATTGCCACTATTTTCCCCTTTTTTGTGCTTTTAATGCAACTCATTTCTCTCTCTTTACTGTAATATATTCAGAGGCTTTGCTTCTTACAAAGTTAGTTACGCTAGGGCGATGTCACGTGTTCGAGTACACGTGTGTTTCAAGGGAGTAGATCACTTCTGGTCCTCACTCTTTAGTGTGGTTTTAACGTCGCCTTTCCCCTGTGTGATAGTTACTTAGGTAGTTAGCTTGAGGTTTTTCTTAATGAACTGATATAACACGCTAATAATGGAGCAGTTAATGAACACACTGGCAGGGCTGCTGCAGTCTCTTTTGTTTTCTTCCGAGTGTGTGTGCGTGTGTGTGTGAGTGTTAACGCTGTGAGGAACGTGTGAGCACGTTTGGGAACACACACCTGTGTGTCTGAGGGAACGGAGAATTGCAGCTGATTAGCATCAATCTACAGAGGTGCTGCAGCAGAGATGAGCTGAGAGAGAGAGAGAGAGAGAGAGAGAGTGGGTGTGGGTGTTGGTGTGTGAGAGTTAGACAGGAGGTGTGACCTGTCTCTCTTTGAGGGTTAGAAGCTCTCACAAAGAAACTAAGCGATAAGGTGTCTTTCCATCTGTTTACCGAGGAAGGGGTGTGTGTGTTTGTGTGTGTATGTGTGTGTGTCTGTGTAAAACATGATGACAGTACATGCAGTTTAATGTTATAGTATGCTATGCATTATTATTATTATTATTATTATTATTATTATTATTAACATATATATACATATATATATATATATATATATATTTTTTTTTTTTACAAGAGTATGAAATTTGTGGAATTTGTAGATTTTGTGCAGATTTTTTAGAAGCAATAATTCTGTATATATAACACACAGTTGCACAATCTGTCACAACTACAGTCCAAAAACTCTGCAAATTATATAAATCTAAATTTAAAAAATTAGCTTATAAATATATTACTAATTTTGCACACTAGGAAAGCTACTAACAAACCCAAAAAATGCCTAAGAAAGATACAAATAAAATACCAGTATTATATTATACTACAAATAAAATTAGAATGCCGCAAATAATATGCAAATAATAATATGCTAATGCACAACATTACCATACAGAATAAACAGTATGTTCTGTCCAGATATTACGGATATCTCTATTTTCTCCATTTGAGTAATTGTTTTCCTAAAGTTGTGTTAATTTCAGGCTTTAAGTTCGTATATTAATTATAAAGCGAGTTCTGACAGCAACAACAGAAATGCAAAAATGAATATTTCTTTTGTTTTTATTCTTTTAGTATTTTTATTTGTATGAAAAGGATTTTTTTTGTCATGATAGAGACTTTCTTTTGTGTAAATTATTATTATTATTTTTTTTTTTAAATAAAATCATTTTTACCAAATAATATGTGTAAGGATTATTATGCATATTCACTAACAAATATTTAAGATGTCAGCATTCCCAACTATGTAGCACTAAATATTTTTTTGGGGGTAAAAAAATACGTGTCGAATCAGTGGTTTTTACTAAATAAAAGCACATGCTTGTGTGTCAGCAGTTTCTATTTGCCGAAGGTTTCAAATGCCCCTAAATTCACCCTGTTGCTGGTGACAGGAGTTCTTTTTTTTTTTCCTCCCGACTAAAAGATTTAAAAGTGAAGGCGATTTGCATCGGGGTGTGACTAATCCGGTCCACGTTCAAATAAAATGTCGTGTAGTGCTGCGTCAGGATCTGTTAATGCAGGAATAGAGTCAGGAAATGACTTGACAAGGGCAGACACGTCCATTCAATTTCTCTCTCTCTCTCTCTCTCTCTCTCTCTCTCTCTCTCTCTCTCTCTCTGTTGCAGGCACGCTCTCTCTCTCTCTTCCTCTCTCTCTGTTGTGAATGAGCTGCATGTTATTAGCACTTCTTTAAGGCTGATCGAGAGTTCGTCTGAGCCGGAGTTCTGCAGCTTAAGCTACCTCAGCGCTGCCATATTTAATTTAGCGCATCGCTTCAGTGAGTCTGAATAAGAAAAGAGAAAATACAGCCCAAAAATTTGATGAGCAAGAAAATAAATGAGTTAAAGAGAGGAAATATTTTAAGGATGGGATCGTGTGCTATATTGTAGATGCTGCTGATGTGGTTGCTTTTTACATAATGCTGTGCTGTGTGGATGGTGTGTGTGTGTGTGTGTGTGTGTGTGTGTGTGTGTGTGTGTGTGTGTGTGTGAGTGTGTGTGTGTGTGCCAGATTGGCACCGGGATGCTGTTGAAGGAGGGGGGTTGGGCTACATTTGCCCTTAATATTCTCATGCCACACACAGACACACAAAGCTGCATAAACAAACTTGACGGCCACGTTATTATTGTTGCTATATAATGAATTTCCAATTTTTATTAGTTGTAATATATATATATATATATAATATTATACTCTCTAACAACAAAATCTAACTTTTTTTCATTTATTCATTCATTCATTCATTTATTCATTCTTCACTAACTGCTTCCTGGTTAGGGTTTCGGGAACATTGGACCCGAGGCAGGGATACACCCTGGACGGAACGCCACACATACAATCACACACTCATACACACCCGGAGCAGTTTAAATCCAGCATGTTTTGGGGAGGTCAGGCTGGAGGAAACCAGAGAACCCAGAGGAAACCCACACAGACACAGAGAGAACCTGTTCAGGATCCAGTGAGGGACCCTCAAGCTGCTCCACTGTCAACAATGTAGTTATTTGCAGTTGTTCCATAGAAGGGCATTTTCAGTCTGACATTAAGTTAATGGAAAACAATACTTAATGAGTTTGATTAAGCATGTTTTTTTTTCTTCTTGTTATTATCGTAATTGAAAAGGTGTATTTCAGTGTAATATTATGGGACGTGAAACAACAGAGGAAAGATGTGAGAGAGAGAGAGAGAGAGTATGTGTGTGTGTGTGTGTGTGTGTGTGTGTGTGTGTGGTTTGCAAGTGTTCATGCCCCTTCTGCAACTTGGCACAGAAAATACTCTCGCTGCTCTGGCTTTGTATCCCGATAAATGCGGGCGCATGGATTTGTGACAGTTTTGTACCTTGCATGTGTATGTGTGCGGTTATTTGTGAATATGTGTGTGCTGTGTATGCTATTGTTTTGTATCTTGTGTGTGTGTGTGTGTGTGTGTGTGTGAGAGAGAGAGAGAGAGAGAGAGAATATCTGCAATGTAATACGTTATGTCTTTTGTTAATGTAAGTGTATATACATGAATCTGTGGATGTTTGCGCACATTTTGTATACTGCTGTGCTTGTGTGTGTGTGTGTGTGTGTGTGTGTGTGTGTGTGTGAGATAGAAGTCTCAGCTCTGCTCTGATTTGCCAGTTTCCAGCTCCTCTGTTCTAATGCAGGGCTTTTGAAGTGCAGTTTGGAGTGCAGGGGCATTTAACACCAGCCGTGCCAACTCTCTGTCTCTGAGCAGCGCGCACGCTTACCCCCGGGGTAACAGGGGGGGCAAAAACACAGAGAGGCAGTAAAGAGGGAAGCAGGCTTTAGGGCTCAGTGTGTTAGATGCTAAGAAACACTTCATATGTGTTTTAAACCCTTCTCAAACCAGGAGGATACAAGATTAGTATGTTGTGGGTTTTTTTTTTTCTGATTCTCTTTTGCCTTGTATGTGTGTCTTTGCCCAAAAGCAGGGAATAGTGTGGAGGCAGGAGTTAATTAACACACAGCCCTAAAGGACAAACGCTTCATATTTGTATTGAACTCTGTTGATTTGCATTTGTTTAATTATTTTGTTGGCAGCGAAGGTTCAGTGGCCTGACACAGACTAGTTTGTGCTTAGAGTGTGCTACTCTGCTTTATTTAATTCTGCTCTGTGTGTGTGTGTGTGTGTGTGTGTGTGTGTACACATGTGTAGAGTAAGGTTTTAGTGTTTAGAGCACTTTGTTGGCGGTGTCTCTACTGATGCTCTGATCCAGTACAGAGCCTTGGCCTAAATGCTATACTGGTAGAGGTTGTATCTTCCAATCTGATCCCCTGACGTGACATGCTGTGAGCATGCGTGATGTCATCCGACACATAATAGACATTGCATGTGTACATAAGACACAAATAGTCTTCTATGTTCTGTATGTGATGTTCTGCATACGTTAGCAACAGAAGAAAAGCAAAAGGCACCATACATGCACATGCATAGTGTGTGTCCTCAGTGTCTGTGCATGTGTGTGTTTGTGTGTTTAGTGTATAAATATGCTTATGTGTATAGTGTGCAGATATGTGTGTAGATATAGAGGGAAGGTGTGTGTAGAGTGAGGGTGTCAGATGTTTCCTGTCTCAGGCAGTGAGAGTTTTTTTTTTCCCCCAAAGCAGTATGGCTGCTTGTGTACTAACGCCTCCCAATATAGTTCGTCTACAAATCCCTGGTGAAAAATCAGTTAGAAATAAAAAATAATGAAATAAACACACTTATGAGTATACAAAGTATGGGACCCCATTTGTATTATTAAAATGCAAGTGAAAAAGAAGGGCATTAAATCATGGCATTAGATGTTCTCCGCACTTGTGTGACCACTGGCAGAGATTAACCTGACGAAGAAAGGTGTAATCATGAAAAAGGGGCCAGATTACAATGAATACATTATCAGGAGGTGCATTTAGGTGATATCCAATTAAACTGATCCTCGCATTCCCTTTAAAGACAGTGTGCTGTGGTTATGACTAGGTTTCTAATTGGTATATTAATTTTAGAGTGTGTGTGTGTGTGTGTGTGTGTGTGTGTGTGTGTGTGTGTGTGTGTGTGTGTGGACTCTTGGCTATAAGTTTACATCAGGGAATTTTCCATTGCTATGAATGAACATTTATTGATTCATTCTATCTACTATATGATATTCTGTGTGTAATGACACATCTGTCTGTCCAGTTTACTTTTGGTATTTGGGTGATTTACATTGAAGTAATTGTGATGTTAATAGTGCACATCCACCAAACCAGGTTGTAAGAAATGACTTTAAGGCGTTGTTTGAAGTCAGAAAACTACAATGGGCTATTTGCATAAACACTACCACATTATAACGAAAATGGCACTTCTGCTTCCGGCTCGTCCACTATAATGGCAATGGCTCTATTTTACCCTCCATGTCTGCAGGAGCACCTGAAAAAAATCATATATGTAAGAAGACTTTGGCAGCGGTAGCTCAGTGGTTAAGATGTTGGACTACTGATCAGAAGGTTGAGAGTTCAAACCCCAGCAATGCCAAGCTGCCACTGTGGGCCCTTGAGCAAGGCCCTTAACCCTCAACTGTGCAGATGTATAAATGACATAAATGTAAGTTGCTCTGGATAAGGGCGTCTGCCAAATGCCGTAAATGTAAGATTTGCCATGGTCCTTTCAGTAAGCTGGAGAAAGTTGTCAGACTGTATGCTTCCTCATACATAAACAACTATGAAGGTAAGAAAATACCTGTTAATAGAAACGAACACCCAAGCTAACGTTAGCCCAACACTATGACTTTATTGTACCGGACACGTGAAATTCGCTTTTGGAAAGACGTCCTAGCCTTGAGTACAAGTAGCCCATTTCGCATTACATTTTCATCCTAATAGGGAGTCCAGAGAGGCACAAGCTCCAATTCACCCACCACAGGTGCATTCATTTGGGAATGGGAAGAAAATTGTCTTACACATTACCAGGTTAGCAATACTCCTGTATTATACCACTAAGTTATGCTTAAGCTCGCAGTAAACTAGAGCCATAGCATTGTAGTTTAAGGATTTTTCCATTAAGTGTCTTATTTTATAAGTTGTTTTCTGGGACAAACTAGATTAATGCAGTTAATACTAGTTAAACTAGATAAATTGTTTAAAAATCCCGCATTGTATGTACAAAACTGGCGTACAAGCCTAAACACACAATTTATGCACTGTGGACCCAACAACACACAAAGTACAGACTGTTACATAATCTAGTTAATGTACTAACTTTTGGTGGCCAAAAACATTTTGATGTGTGTGATTTTATCTGTGTGTGATTTTATTCGTTATTTTTGTGTGATTTTTTTTTTTTTTTTTTTTTTTTTTTTTTTTAGATTTGGCAACCCTGATCATAGTACATATGTCACGAACACACAGAGCTAACAAGAAATTCAACACAAACAGGACTTTTGTGACATTGGCAATTTTCCAACTGTTATAGAAGCTGCAGTCGACCATAAGAAAAAATGAAAACAGTTATTCTGAGCACAGCAGTCTTCATTAAAATCAGTTAATAATCCTATGCAAATTCTTTCCATTTACTTGTTCTGACACGAGAGTCTTTATTTAATAAGAACTTAATTTATTATCTTAGTTAGAACTTGCATTTCCTCTTTAGTTCTGTGGTTGATATAATAGCAGCAGAGTGCATTTAGTAGGTGCTGTTTGCATGATGACCTTTAATAAATTGAGTGTTAATTTCAGACTCACTGTGAGAATATTTTACCATCACCTGCACCTCCTGACATACATACTGTACATCTGGCCCTGAGACTGGATGTGACTTACACTGAAACCTGCATGGTACGAACATGGCTATGCCATTGACCAGGATCTTTAAACCCAAATGGGTGACCAAGAAGCTTCCAAGAGGCTCCTTTTCGAGCGTGAGATGAGGAATCAGGATATGGAAAGAGAAAAACATCACACATATCTTTATTCTTTTATTGTAGATTATTTTACTGTATATTCTTCTTGGCAGGGGCCATGGTGACTTAGTGGTTAGCATGTTTGCCCTCCGGGGTTGAGGGTTTGAATCCAGCCTTCGCCCTGTGTTTGCAGAGTTTGCATGTTCTCCCCATGCTTCAGGGGTTTCCTCCAGGTACTCCAGTTACCTCCCCCAGTCCAAAGCCATGCATTTTAGGCTGATTGGCATTTCCAAATTGTCCGTAGTGTGGGATTGTGCCCTGCGATTCCAGGGTGTCCCCTGCCTTGTGCCCCAAGTTTCCTGGGATAGGCTCCAGGCTTCCCCACGACCCTGTGTAGGATAAGCGGGATGGATGCATGGATGGGTATTATTCTTGGCCCTTGGCAAAAATATTTCTTTTAAATGATATCATTAAACCCCAAGATTCCTTTGCAGATGTGCCTACACTTGCAAATGCCGGCATTATGAAAAGTTATTTTTGCTATATTTCCTGCAAAGAGAAAATCCTTGTTCACCCTGTCTTTAGTGATTAAAGATTATGATTTGGATTCATATGATACACAGAGTGCTGGGTTTGAGCTACTTTCTGGGCAGGGTTATCTCTCTAACTCTCTAATTTCACAAAGGTCAGAAAAGCTTGGGATCTTGAACTTTTTGACCCCACACTATCATCACTTCACAGAATGCGAAGGTCACAAAGTGTGTGACAAAGTAATTAGACTGTTTAAAAATGTTAAATGTTAATTACATGTTTGAAAAGGAGGGAATTAGAAAAGATAAAGAAAGAGAGGATTGTGTGTGTGTGTGTGTGTGTGTGTGTGTGTGTGTGTGTGTGTGTGTGTGTGTGTGAATGAGAGGGCATTAGAGAGGTGGAAGAATGGGAAGAGAGAAAAGTGAAGGAGAACTGAGAGATTATGAGGGATAAAAATATCTATTCTTTGAATAGTTAAAAGTTCTTAGCTTCCTAATGGGGTTCTACTTAGAACCACTTTTTGCTGTGGTCTCAGTTGTGGGGTTCTACATATAACCTTCAAGATTCCCCCTGGAGAGACAACTGAAGAAACCTACAGTATGTGTGTGTGTGTGTATATGTGTGTTGCATTGCGTAATGTTCTTGTTCATCACAAAAAAGGAAGTGGGTCAGGTGTGTGTTACACTCATTATCCTGCTCCAGCTGTTCAGCTGCTGTTTTTACCCACAATCCCCTGGTGCCATGGAAAGGTGTTAGAGCCATTCATTACCATTTCTGACCTTTTCTTTATTAACACATTCTCTCCCTGATTATCTGTCTTTCCTCGCACTTCTTCTACCTCCATCACTCAATGCTCTCAGTATTTTGAAACTTCTTGTTTTATTTTTTGACTAAATTTGAGAACAAGTCAAGAGCTTTCAACACAAAAGATGGCTACGAACACAGATAAGACAAGAATTGTAATGTCTGTCTTAGTCTTCTGAATTGAAGAATGGTAGTATAAATATGCAAACCTAGAATATAAAGGTTCATCAAATGTTCTATATGGAGCAGTGGCCCAAGTATTTTCAACCTTGTGAGACATTAAGTGTTATTTGTAAGGGTGCTGATAATGTTAAAAAAAAATCTATTTAAGCTTAAAATATCAATTATGTATGTTCATTGTTAGGGACATTCTGGAGTAGCACTAAAACCAAAGCAGCATCATACATAACACTTTCAGTATCAATAACTTTTGTTTTCCAATGTTATCAAATGTCAGTGTGATATTTTTATATACACTGACTGGCCATTTTCTTAGGAACACTAATACTTGACAGGTCCCAGTACACAATGTGTTGGAAACATTGCTTTGAGATGATTCTGGTTCATGTTGACATCGTGATTGCATCACATAATTGGTCCAGATTTGTGCGCTACACATTCATGCTGCAAATCTCCCGTTCTACCACATCCCAAATGTGCTCTGTTGGATTCAGATCTGGTGACTGAAGAGGCCACTGAACTACACTGAACTCATGTCATGCTCATGGAACCAGTTTTAGACGACTTGTGCTTTGTGATATTGTCATGCTGGAAGTAGCCATTATAAGATGGGTAAACTGTGGCCATAGAGGGATGCACATGGTCAACAAAAATCCACAAAAACTCAGGCTTTGGCATTCATACAATGCTCAATTGGGATTAAGGAGCTCAATGTGTGCCAAGAATATATTTCCCACACCATTATACCACCACTACCAGACACAAGGCAGGTTGGGTGCATGGATTCATCCTGTTGATGCCAAATTTTGAAGCTACCATATGCAGCAGATTTGGAGGTTCGTCAAACCAGGTGATGTTTTTCCAATCTTCAACTATCCAGTTTTAGTGAGCCTGTGCCCACTGCAGCCTGTTCTTGTCTGACTGGAGTGGAACCCGATGTGGTCTTCTATTGTTGTAGCCCATCCACCTTAAGCTCTGACATGATATGTAGTCTGATGAGATGCTTTTCTGCTGTAAAGAGCTGTTGTTTAAGTTTCTGTAGCCGTCTTGTCAGCTTGACCCAGTCTGACCATTCTCCTCTGACCGCTCTTATCAGCAACCCGTTTCCACATGTTTTTTTGTTTTTCACACCATTCTGTGTAAACTTCTTCTTTTCCTTTCGGCTGTTCCCTTCAGGGGTCGCCACAGCGAATCATCTGCCTCCATCTAGCCCTATCCCCTGCATCCTCTTCTCTCAGACCGACTACCTTCATGTCCTCCTTCACTACATCCATAAACCTCCTCTTTGGTCTTCCTCTCGGCCTCCTGCCTGGCAGCTCTAACCTCAGCATCCTTTTACCGATATATTTGCTCTCCCTCCTCTGAACATGTCCAAACCATCTCAACCTGGAATCTCTAACTTTGTCTCCAAAACATCTCACATGTGCTGTCCCTCTGATGTACTCATCCCTGATCCTATCCATCCTCGTCACTCCCAAAGAGAACCTCAACATCTTCAGCTCTGCTACCTCTAACTCTTCCTCCTGTCTTTTCCTCAGTGCAACTGTCTCCAAACCATACAACATCGCTGGTCTCACTACTGTCCTGTACACCTTTCCTTTCATTCTTGCTGGTACTCTTTTATCACACAACAGACCTGACACTTTTCTCCACCCATTCCAACCTGCCTGCACACGCTTCTTCACCTCTTTTCCACACTCCCCATTGTTCTGGACTGTTGACCCTAAGTACTTAAAATCCTGCACCTTCTTTATCTCTTCTCCCTGTAACCTCACTGTTCCACTTGGATCCCTCTCATTCACACACATGTATTCTGTCTTGCTGCGACTAACCTTCATTCCTCTTCTCTCCAGAGCAAACCTCCACCTCTCTAGAGTTTCCTCCACCTGCTCCCTGCTCTCACTACAGATCACAGTGTCATCCGCAAACATCATAGTCAATGGAGATTCCTGTCTGACCTCATCTGTCAGCCTGTCCATCACCACCGCAAACAAGAAGGGGCTCAGAGCCGATCCTTGATGCAGTCCCACCTTCACCGTGAACTCCTCTGTCACACCTACCGCACACCTTACCATTGTCCTACTGCTCTCATACATATCCTGCACCACTCTAACATACTTCTCTGCCACTCCAGACCTCCTCATACAATACCACAGCTCCTCTCTTGGCACCCTGTCATACGCTTTCTCTAAATCTACAGAGACACAATGCAGCTCTTTCTGACCCTCTCTGTACTTCTCCATCAACATTCTCAAAGCAAATATTGCTCTGTAGTGCTCTTTCTTGGCATGAAACCATACTGCTGCTCACAAATGCTCACTTCTCCCCTTAGCCTTGCTTCCACTACTCTTTCCCACAACTTCATTGTAAGGCTCATCAGCTTAATACCTCTATAGTTTCCACAACTCTGCACATCTCCCTTGTTCTTAAAAATCGGCACCAAAACACTTCTCCTCCATTCCTCAGGCAACCTCTCACTCTCTAAGACCTCGTAGAACAACCTCGTTAAAAACTCTACTGCCATCTCTCCTAGACACTTCCATACCTCCACTGGTATGTCATCAGGACCAACCGCCTTTCCTCTCTTCATCCTCTTCAAAGCTCTCCTAACTTCACTCTTGCTAATCCTTTCTACTTCCTGCTCAACAATATTTGCCTCTACTACTCTTCTCTCTCTGTCATTTTCCTCATTCATCAGTTCCTCAAAGTACTCCTTCCATCTTTCCCTCACCCTCCTGTCACCTGTCAACACATTTCCATCTCTATCTTTAATCACTCTAACCTGCTGCACATCCTTACCATCTCTATCCCTCTGCCCTGCCAACTGATACAAATCCCTCTCACCTTCCTTACCATCTAACCTTGCATACATGTCCTCATAAGCTTTCTGTTTGGCCTTTGCCACCTCTATCTTAACCTCACGCTGCATCTCCCTATATTCCTGTCTACTTTCCTCTGTTCTCTCACTGTCCCACTTCTTCCTAGCTAACCTCTTCTTCTGGATACTCTCCTGAACTTCCTCATTCCACCACCAAGTCTCCTTGTCTTCTTTCCTCCTTCCAGTTGACACACCTAGCACCTTCCTACCTGTCTCCCTGATCACTTTGGCTGTAGTAGTCCAGTCATCTGGAAGCACCTCCTGACCACCTAAAGCCTGTCTCAACTCCTCCCTGAAAACCACACAGCACTCTTCCTTTTCCAACTTCCACCACTTTGTCTTCTGCTCTGCCTTTGCTCTCTTCATCTTCCTCACCACCAGAGTCATCTTACACACCACCATCCTATGCTGTCTAGCTACACTCTCTCCTACCACTACTTTGCAATCACTAATCTCCATCAGATTACAGTGTCTACATAAGATATAGTCCACCTGTGTGCTCCTGCCACCACTCTTATATGTCACCCTGTGTTCCTGCCTCTTCTGAAAGTACGTGTTCACCACAGCCATCTCCATACTTTTAGCAAAGTCTACCAACCTCTGTCCTTCTGGGTTCCTTACCTGAAGACCAAACCTGCCCATCACTTCCTCATCCCCACTATTCCCTTCACCAACATGTCCATTAAAGTCTGCCCCTATCACCACTCTCTCACCTCTGGGAACACTCTGCATCACTTCCTCAAGCTCGCTCCAGAATCTGTCTTTCTCCTCTTGCTCACAACCTACTTGTGGAGTGTAAGCACTAACAACATTCAACATCACACCTTCAATTTCCAGCTTCAGACTCATCAACCTATCTGACACTCTCTTTACCTCCAGAACATTCTTCACAAACTCCTCCTTCAGGATCACTCCTACTCCATTTCTCTTCCTGTCCACACCATGATAAAACAGTTTAAACCCTGCTCCAATGCTTCTAGCCTTGCTCCCTTTCCACCTGGTCTCCTGGACACACAGAATGTCGACTTTCCTCCTCTGCATCATATCTACCAGCTCTCAGCCTTTACCTGTCATCTTACCAACATTCAAAGTCCCTACTTTCAGTCCCAAACTCCTGCCTTTCCTCTTCTCTCTCTGCCTACGGACACGCCTTCCTCCTCTAACACACCTTCCTCCTCTCCTTCTTCGACCAACAGTAGCCCAATTTCCACCAGTGCCCCGTAGGTCAACGGCACCGATGGCGGTCGTTGTTAACCCGGGCCCCGACCGATCCGGTATGGAAGTCATGTTAGTGATTCGCATATTGAATTTGGCAAAAGTTTTACGTCGGATGCCCTTCCTGACACAACCCTCTCTATTTATCCGGGCTTGGGACCGGCGCAAAAAGTACACTGGCTTGTGACCTCCTGTGGCTAGATTACCATTCTGTGTAAACTGTTGTGTGTAAAAATCCCCAGGCGTTCAGCAGTTTCTGAAATGCTCAAACCAGCCCATCTGGCTCCAACAGCCATGCCCTGGTGAAAGTCACTGAGATCACATTTTCTCCCCATTCTGATGTTTGATCTGAAGATTAACTGAAACTCTTGAGCTGTGTCTGTGTGATTTTATGCCTTGTGCCGCTGCTACATGATTGGCTGATTGGATAATTGCACGAGTGCGCAGGTGTTCCTAATAAAGTGTCTGATGAGTGTACGTACAGTACTGTGCAAAAGTTTTAGGCACCCTATTATTTTTAAGTACAAACTTTCTTATAGATTTTTTCTTTTATGACTCCTACATTATCAAGTCAGTACAAAAAACATTTTAGATTCCCAAACATTAGTTTTCTAGCACAGAATTAAATGTTACAGAAAAATGTTTGTATGTCATTAAAGAAAGCAGCATATTACGTAACAGACACTTTTCAGACAAAAAACACAATGAAGGCTGCTGGGTTTTACTGCAAAAATAAGAAGCGAGTGCGAAAGTCAAAGTGTCCAGAAGAACTGTGTCTGGTTCTGCAAGATGCTCAATAAAACTTACCAGCTCATTTCCTAATAAAACTGCACTAATTGTACCGGAGACTACTATTTTTATTTTGTTTCATTTACTACTGTTAACTGCTCTTTACGGTATATTTATTAGAAACAATTAATTTCATTACTTTGGAAGGCATCTTTGCTCTACAGCGTTTCTTTGCATGTGCCTAAAACCTTTGCACAGTACTATATATCAGTGGCAAAAAGACATTACTGTGGATTAAAATAAAACTAAAACAGATAGTGTTTTAGAAGTTTTGTCTTTGTTTCTGTGTGACTGTTTAAGTGTTTCAGTACTCGAGCACAGAATAACGTTTTTATGAGCTCCAAAGAAAATGTATTGTTGTTGACTAAAAGCTGCAGTGACAGAAACATATATAACAACTGCATCAATATCAGGTGTTTGAATGAGAACTCATTAAAATAAAAACAGTTCTTTAGAACACAGATTATTCAGTGTTTATTTAGTGTTTATTTATGTAACACTCTTTCTCTCTGTTAAAGACCTGTCTGAGTGTAAATTATGCCGAGTCCTTGTTATCAAATTACGGTCATATTATAATAGAATTACTGTAGAGGAATTCATTCTGTAAATGGCATCTACTCATCAGCGGACGTGAACAATGCTGTTAGACACATTACACACACACACACACACACACACACACACACACACACACACACACACACACACACACACTAAAATGGAAGTCACCATTCAGTCTTACCCACACTCTTGGTGTATCATTTCTCGCAAAAGCTCCTGCATGTGATTATTTTTAGTGCGAGCACCCTGCTATTATCTGATTAGGTGGGAGCAGTGATACTGAGATGCTGTCTTGCACTTGAACCCCCCCCTTCTCTCTCTCTCTCTCACTCTCTCTCACTCTCACTCTCCATCTGTGTGTTTTGCATCCTGTATCTCTTTCCCTGTTTGTCTCGCTTGCGTCACCTGTCTTTATTATTTTTTTCACAATTGTAGTCATCCTTTCTGTTTCCGTGTTTCTTCCTCTGCAGACATGGGTCTACCCATAAAAACTTTCCTGGCTTTTGTCATTGCGCGCGTGTGTGTGTGTGTGTGTGTGTGTGTGTGTGTGTGTGTGTGTGTGTGTGTGTGTGTGTGTGTGTGTGTGTTATTATATGAATATGATATTCTAAAATCAATATTATATTGTCAGATCTGTATTAATATAGAAGTACACAAAAATGAACACCCACTTACAAAGGGAGAGAGATGAGAGACAGGTTGATTATCATCGTGTTCAAGCTTAGAGCCTTTGCAAATTTAGGCCAAATGTAGCATGCTAATAAACCTCTCTTGAATCGACAAATTGAATTGGGATATGCAGAAAGAGAGAGAGATGAAAATATCAAAATCCAAAAAGTGAGGTGAATTGAAAGAGAGATATGGATAAAGACTTGAACTTGAGTCAAAGCCTTTAATTGTAATGCATTTGCAGAGCTGCTCTCCTGCCATATGGTCTAGCATGGAACATTTAACTTGTCAAGCGTAATGGATTGACCTGGAAGCAGAGTTTCGCTCGGAGCGTTTGCGCCTTTTGGAGGATGTTCTCACCGAATTCTTGTTTTCTGTTTCTTTCATCATCTTGTTCTATGCTGAGACGCATGGCCAGTTCCCCTTAAGACATTGACCTATCCTTAAAGGATATGTAATACCATGTCAGAGAGCAGTACATTAATGGAACACACACACACACACACACACACACACACACACACACACACACACCGGGCTACAGTTCAAACATGTCTTAAAACAAACACGCCATCTTAACTGGATAATGGCGTCAATGACAAGCGAAATTGTAGATGAATGTGCAAAAGGCTGATCCGGGACCAGCATAAAAAACGTTTCAAACCATCAGATAAACTTTAAACATAGTATACCATAAAAAAGTATGCATATTATACAACAAATGAAGGGGTTATTTTAGAGACTACTTTAGAGTGCAGTATATCTTAGGAATGTGAATGAGAACTTATTCAGCAACTGTGTAATACATCAGATATCTCATATTTGCTGGATCTGTGTGCAGGTTGTATTATTATTATCATTATCATGACATCTCTGAGAATCATAGAAATATATCCACAAGGCTAAGACTCGAAGTTAGATTAGCTTGACCATACAAAGTAATCATTTTGCAGCAGATATGCTTAAAGCATGTGCAACATCTTTAATGATAACAGCCCATCAATTCATGGAAGACCAAGTATCAGTGATATATTGTGCTATTAATTTCATGGTTCAATGAGAATCAAACATTCTCTGTTATGTAACAGGTCACAGGGATTTCTTTGTGTTACGAACAAGTTGACCAATCTCAGATGGGCAGGATGAGTCTGCTCTAGTTGTTGTGATGAATTCAGAACACCTGACAAATGTGCATGTGGAAGTTTTTTATTTCTTTATTTATGTTACAAAATCACACAGCCCTAATCATGGTTGTCAACAATCTTTAATCATGTCCAAATGATTTGAGAAATCAAGTGTCCTCTCATGGGTTTTGTCATATAACATAAACAAAATAACAAAATATTGCGACGTAATTATAATTGCATTTGCACATCATGCAGTCAGAACGGGAAAGATAACTACTCAGTAGTTACGAGTGGATCATGTTTCATCTAGGGCTACAACTAACAATTATTTTAACCAATTAATCTACTGATTGTCTTTCTAGTTAATCAATTAGTTGGAATATTAAAAATATTTATTTGCAGGTTTACAATCAGCTACTGCTAGTACAGAACTCGTAAATAGACTTAAATAAATAACAGGTCACTAAATACAATATAATACTGCTGACATTTGTCAGGTAATCCGTCACAGCATGAGAATACACCTAAACTAATACAAGGTGATGCTGTTCTGTACACTGTTACTGGTTCTGCACACTTTTTTGCAATAATACAGTAGTGCAAAAGTTTTAGGCACATGCAAAGAAATGCTGCAGAGCAAAGATGCCTTCAAAATAATGAAATTAAATGTTTCTACATTTTTTAAAAAATACCGTAAAGAGCAGTTAACAGTAGTAAATGAAACAAAGTCAATATGTGGTGTAACAAAATAAAAATAGTAGTCTCCGGTACAATTAGTGCAGTTTTATAAGGAAATGAGCTGGTAAGTTTTATTGAGCATCTTGCAGAACCAGACACAGTTCTTCTGGAGACTTTGACTTTCACTTCTTATTTTTGCAGCAAAACCCAGCAGCCTTCATTGTGTTTTTTATCTGAAAAGTGTCTCTTACGTAATATGCTGCTTTCTTTAATGACATACAAACATTTTTCTGTAACATTTAATGTAGATGTCATAAAATAAACAATCTATAACAAAAGTTTGTACTAAAAAAAATAGGGTGCCTAAAACGTTCGCACAGTACTGTATATCTTACCTGTGTTTAAATCCCTGATTTGTTCGATTCAGACCAGACAGTGGATCGAAAATTTTTGGGATCTCCTTAGTTGTAGATGGAAGCTGTTCTGAGATCAGTAGCTAACAGTGGATCATGTTTCATCAATGTGTTATATGGATAGAAGCTGTTCTGAGATCAGTAGTTAACAGCGGATTGGTGGCATGTTGGACGGTGCAGGTTTCCCAGACTCCTCAGCAGCTGCAGCATTGTGTTTCCCCAGCTGTTTCTGACACATCACCTGCTCATACACACACACACACACACACACACACGCACACGCACATACACACACAAAGCCATCATGGCATCTCCATAATTATAGCCACTAAGGGGGGCGGAGGTGGGGGTGTGCATCTATTAGGGTCCTTTGGAAAAGGGAACACACACACACATATACACGTGCAAGCACAGTGGGAAAATTCAGTATTTACATAGTTGGCATTTTTTTCTGTGTGGATGAGGTGATGCCTTCATCTTCATAAATTAATAAAATAAAATAAAAATTTATTTTTAAAAAAATTTAAAAAAATTTTTAATTAAAATAAAAAATTATCAATATAGAAGTTACTCTTCATTTCTCGTATATTCTTTATATGCCAGTTTGGATCGTATTTTTATTTATTTCACTTATTAATTAAAATCCACATATGAAAACTGTTCAATGTCTTCTGCTGTACAAAGTCAGTAACAAAAAAAATGTTTTTGGGGAGTGATTTGAAAGTTGTTAGCTTTCAACACACACACACACACACACACACACACACACACACACACACACACACACACACACACACACACACACACACACACACACACACACACACACATGGCGCCAGTTTAGAGACAGCACTGTGCCAAAGCGAAGCTCCTGGCAGTGTTTGAATGGGAAACTATGGGTAGGAGGTGAGAGAAATGCTTTAAATATCAAGCCTTCCTAATGTAGGTGCATCTATTCTCTACTCTACATCGCAAATATTTAATGTGCTAAGGCTGTTTGTTTTTTTTTTAACCAAGATTAATCATCAAGAGCTGAATAGACAAAATTTCTAAACAGACCTACACAATTTTTTTTGACAGTCATAGCTGTAGTTGCCACTGAACATGAATCTTAATTTGTATTGATACTTTTTATATCTGTCCGTCTCTTTCACTGGGGTGTTTGTTACATATGTATACCTCTGTAACTCTAACACCTTCACACTGATTCTTGGTGTCCATATGTGATCACACCTACGTATTTTATGCAAACCTATACATAAACTATACAGAATCAGAGCTTAATTTATACATAGGTTTGACTCAAGGTTTCATTGAAGTGTTTCAGTAAAAGAGAGAGAACGAGAGAGATACTTTTCCAGTAACACACTCTCTCTCTCTGTCGCTCTCTCTGTCTCTCTCTCTCTCTCTCTCTCTCTCTCTCTCTCTCTCCCTCTCTCTCCCAGTTCTGTATTAATAAAAGAATATTAATATTAGAATTAAGAATGAAGAGGCATCCAGTTATTTCTACACATCGCAGAAAATACATTATTTAGTATATATTATAGCAGTAGTATTTTATGCATTGATAAGATTTAAGAGAGGAGAATGCAGAATGTTCCAAGCTAAAATATTGACATGGATGATTTTTCTAGCTGTAGATCAGGACCAGAACTTTTTGAGCCAAGGGTTTGTTTAAGCACAGCTTAAGAGAGAAGAAATGAGGAAAACGTTCGAATCATTTTTCACGACAGCTATAAGTTGTATACTTTCTACAACTAAATAGAATACAGTGAAATTGTTTCTGTGCTGAATCATGATTATGGAACAGTGTTTTTTCTTTTGTGTGTGTTTTTTCTTTTTAACATCATTAGAGGGGTGGGGGGGGGGGTGTATGGGTATTATAAAGCCATATGGTTAATGCAACATTTAAGTTGCAAGTTGAAGTGAAGGGGGGAAATAGTACTTTCAAAAGTCTGAGGAATGCAGGGGTGAGTGTGTGTGTGTGTGTGTGTGTGTGTGTGATATTCCTTCTGCCCCATGGCATTACCTCATACAGAGTGTCACACCAAAGCAGCAGCCATTCATTGCATTATTGTTACACAACACAGACCTTCATTCTCTCTCTCTCTCTCTCTCTCTCTCTCTCTCTCTCTCTCTCTCTCTCTCTCGCTCTCTCTGAGGGATTATTATTAGTTTTATTATACATTTATTTACTCAGTAATTATGGTATTTGCTTAATAATTTCATAGGCACATGTTGTAAGCTCTCTTAAGATCACTACACGGGCTGAAATGCATTTCAAATATCTATTGACTGAAGTGCGGCAAGTATTTATTGACTGAATTTATTACCATTTACATGCTTTTTTTTTTTTTTCCTGTAGAGGTAGAATTTCCTCTGTATACATTCTGTAATTACTTATATAGCCAGCACAGTGGTAAATAGTGTATATGGATAAATATTTCCTTGCCTACAGATTAAAGAAAGATAATCACTGTACATTGTCAGCCCAGTCTATCATTTCACATATCACAATTAGACACGATGTTTTCTGACATTTCTATGGCTTTTACTACAATACTAAGAGTTGGCTTTCGACTAAAAATAGAGTCTTGTATTGTCACTTGTTTAATTGATGAGCACTGAGCTTCAAATTCTCAGCTCTTAAAATGATCTCGGATTAAATTTCTTACTGGTTTGATTAAAAAGGATTTTTCTCTAACCTCTAACCTCTCTTTGTCAGATCCATCACTCTACATGCTCTCACAGTTCTAGCACAGCAGTGTGTGTGGTGTGTGTACTTTATTTGAGGTAAGAAAATGTCACTGCAGTGTCAGCATTGGTTAAGATCATACAGTTAGTCCTGATTAAATAATAAAAGAACTCGCTGAGTGCCGTGTTTACCCACAACCACAATTTGCCTTCAAATTTCAAATATTTATGTCGTGTTTTTGCTGTACAAGCAAGAGCGCACCGGTAAATCAACAGGCCATTTACAATCTTTTCTCTGAAACTTGCTATTACATCTCATTAATAACTTATGTAGTTATTATCCTGCTATAACATGATTCTATTACTCCTATTGTTATTATATTTACTTAGGTTTATTTATTTAAGTCTTCTAACTATGTATTATTGAAATAAGTCTTATTATAAGTACATCTTGTTGCTATTATGGTATTTGACTAAAGCTTAAGTCTGCTAAAGCTTGTCTAAGCACGAACAGCTCGCTAGGCCAAAAGCTCTTGTTCTTGTCTTCCCAAGTACTTGCTGAGGTTATGTAGGATACAACCAGGTTTTTAAGGAATCCACTTAGCTGTTTTTAAGTGCTGAATTACAATTCCCCACCACTGTTTTTTTTTCTCTTTAATCTGCTCTAATACAGTCCAAGATCTTTGTCATCCCAAAGCACGAACAATAAAAGTGAGATTTTAGCATGACATGCTTCTTTTGTTCATCGCAAAGCTAAATAGTATTTACGATTTCATACGGCTTTCTTTTCTTTGTTGGGATTTTGGTGGAGTAAGTAGTTAGTGCTGTTGTTTTTGCAGGCTTTTTTTTTTGTGTGTGTGTGTTGTTTTTATGTTCGAAGCACAATGAAGAGCATTGTTCGTTTGTTTAGGTTTTAGAGTTGTCTAAAAAACACACACGGAAAAGCCTCGTTCTCGTTTTCTCTGCTTTGTGCATGTCAGGTATTGTAGATCGCACTCTAAATCCATCCAACAAAAGGGAATGCAGAAATAAAAGCACGCCGGTCCTTTGTCTCTGGTTTACGTGATAAACTGCCAAAAAAAGAGACAAAGAAAGCATGCAAAAACAAAAGAAAATCAAACAAATCAACATTTTTTTGTGTGTAAATTCACAGGTGGAGTCTATTATACGTGGTGCGGACATTGCAAATGTATCAATAGATCAGAAGAAAGGGTGCAGACGAGCAAACCAACCCCCAATCCACCCCTCAAAAAAAAAAAAAAAAAAAAAATTTCGGATTGTGCTCTGGCAAACTGCACACAGTGAATGAGAGGATACGATTTGAGCTCTAATGCCATCCTTATGCGTCTTTTAGTACTTCTCGCCATAGGGCTTGGCACCAACAATGCTGTCACCGTGCCAAGAAAAAACACCGCAGTGGCTGCTGCATTTCAGCGACGGAGGTTTCTCACAAACAAACACGCTCACAAATACACAAATTGCATTTACAAATTGAGTTTATTCTTCGGTTTCCGTTTCCCTATCAGAATTACACAATATAGCAGAAGTTAAATTCTTATCTGAGCAAACGTGTCAAATTGGCAGAAAAATAAATCCATGTACAAACGTAAAGCAATCGATCCAAACACTGGAGTGCCATCCAGAGAGAAACTCAGGTGCTTTTTCCTTTGTGCATCACTGTGCGTGTGTGTGTGTGTGTGTGTGTGTCTGTGTGTTAATATGAGGATACATAAAATATACGTACATATGCTATGTTTTTAGTGAAGGTACTTTCATCTGGCTAGCGGCTAAGTTTTGTAATGTCAGGGTTTGGAGTGTGTGTGTGTGTGTGTTTGTTTTTTATTGATTTGTGACAGAGTAGAGGGTGTAGGGAGGGTTTAATGGGGAGCTGTTTCGCATCAGGATGCCTGCCTAGAATGTAATCAAGCACATTCAAAAGAACTTAACAAGTGCACAGCTCTCAAACGTCCTCGGCTGAATTTTAATTTGTTGCATCTCAAGCAGCTATTGCCTATCAATCGCTTTGCTCAAAAAAAAAAAAAAAAAAAGCAAAATAAAGATAAGTACAGAGCAGCTCTTCCAATTAGAGAAGAATCAGTAAAAGGGCATCACTTAGTATGATCTATTTGTATGATGTTCTCAAGGAGGCCGTTGTATAATTGTGTGTGTGTGTGTGTGTGTGTGTGTGTGTGTGTGTGTGTGTGTGTGTGTGTGTGTGTGTGTGTGTGTGTGTATATATATATATATATATATATATATATATATATATATATATATATATATATATATATATATATATATTTTCATTATACACACATACAATATACATACAATATATACATTTTCCCCGCCTCCTTTTTAACTTGAGTTCTGGAAATATTCTCGTTGATGTCATAGAAACCATTGTATTACTAATGATTGATTCATGTCTGTGCTGTTTGGTTTACCGCTCCACACACACACACACACACGCACACACACTCACACTCCTTTTGGACCCAATAAGCATTGCTCCATGAAGAGAAATCACTTTAAAGCTTGATCAGAGCAGGAACAGACTAACAGGGTCTTAACCGCATCAGCCCCCATCCCCTCAAAAATAAATAAATAAATAAACGAACATACTTTTTTTTGTTCGTTTGTTCGAACAATCAAACTAACTAATAAATGAATGAATGAATACATTTTGTGATTTTTTTTTAAATGTCTTTAATTCCGAACTTGGCATGAGAAAACACCACATTATGCCCAACACCCACCCCAAAAAACCCCGACCCTGACCAATCAGGACTCTCTCTGTGTGCCAGCGTGCCAAGTTCACTTCATCACTCGCTCTTTCGGGAGTTGCCAACACGTTTTGGCTCGTCTTATTCAAAGAAGAAGAAAAAAAGGGTGGGGGAGAAATGAAAAAAATGCTACCTTGCCTTTTCCCTGTGCAAATCTCTTCACGGAAACCATTTTATGTCAGTGAAGTGCCAACTGTCTGAAATCTGGCCTTAAACAGCGATGCTCCAGCGGTGTGTGTGCATATATGAATTCATCTTTGTATGTTATTATTTACAGGTTATTATGTGTTATATGAAACTAGGGATAGTTTGTCTTTTCCCCTCGAGACAGAAGAAGGCACCAGCTCATTTTTGTTTAATAGAAAAATGGCAAATGAACAAATCAGAAATCTCTGTTACACTAGATAGAAATATTTTCAACACACCTTCCTCACCTCAGTCTCTTTCTCCCTCTCCCCCTCTCTCTCTTTCTGTTTCCATCTCTTTTTTCTTCCGTCTGTCTCTCAAAACAAAGAACAAAATCCGCCATGCTGTTTGCCTCGAGTCACTTCCTGTGATGTAAAGGCTTTTCGATATACTGAATGTGACACGGCTGTTATTTTTTAATCAATCACCACTTAAGATGTCTGAGCCATCCACCCACATGCGCTCTTTGCTTATTTATTTTTCAACAAGTTTCGCTATGGGGGGAAAAAAAACCAAACAAAAAAACTTTACAGATGCCTTAGACATTTTTTCATTAATTTATTTAATTAATCGTTTCTTCTTTGATTTGGTTTTAATTAGTAATTAGTATGAATATGATTCCTATACGAGGGCTGTTTGAAGCATCGGCTTGCCAGTTGGCAAAAGGCTGGTGCGCATGGGATTAACTCATTTTAACACAACAAAATTATGGGTGTATCTTGGCATTTCAAATGTTAATGTAAACCTGGCGTTTGCGCTCATATTAAGAAAAATATTGGATCAGTTTTATCCTAAATATCATTAACTAAAAAGAAAACAATCCAACATTATTTACTTTCTAATTTTCCTAACAGGCCGGTACATGTGATATAGCATGTAGTATGCAGGATATACATCAGATAGTAGGATGTTGGATTCTTGAGATTTTTGTGTGTGTGTGTGTGTGTGTGTGTGTGTGTGTGTGTGTGTGAGAGGGGGAAATTGCTTTAATTTTAATTTAGAATTTTTGAATTTCACCAAAGTGAATGCAGAGTGAACCATGCATTAATTATTAAGCAGGATTAAAGGGGGAGGAAGTTGGAGTTGTTCCATATTTTTCATTAACAGAGAGAGAGAGAGAGAAACAAGGAGAGAAATTCCTCGTGAGGAAACAGGGATTTTTAAACGATTGTATTTTGCTGTCCTTTTTGAACGTTCGCACAATAAAATACAATAAATATAGGTAACTTAAATCATTGTAATTGTTTTAAGCTTTATAAGCATTGCATCGATAACACCTTCTTATTTTGAGCAGAATATTGCCATCAGTAAATATAGAAAATTGCAATTAAAGTAAAGCATTATTTATATCATGTTGTTGGCACTCACAGATTTGACGAGCATGAGAAGAAATAAATCAGAATAATTTCTCTTTTAATTCATTTGCAATTTTGTTCACGTTTAATCTCTCCGTAGATTGTTTGGTTCATGGTCTTCTTTGACAAA
Source organism: Cranoglanis bouderius (assembly GCA_023630585.1). NCBI lineage: Eukaryota > Metazoa > Chordata > Actinopteri > Siluriformes > Cranoglanididae > Cranoglanis > Cranoglanis bouderius. The sequence continues at coordinate 3,334,482 of CM042541.1, forward strand.
CCTTATTGAAGAGCTGTGTGTGTGTGTGTGTGTGTGTGTGTGTGTGTGTGTGTGTGTGTGTGTGTGTGTGTGTGTGTGTGTGTGTCCATGAAGTGATTCTACTCATGACATTGTCTTTAAGATATGATTTGCAAAATATGTCCCCTCTCCCCACACACACATACACACACACACACACACACTACAGCCGATGTCTGGCACTGTGTAAGTTCTGGCAGGTCGAGGAGTGTGTGAAAGACGATTATGAATGGCACCTTCAGAGGGACTGATAAGGTGCCATTTCCGCGTTAATTCTGCCTCCTCGATCTCAGCTTGGCACAAAAGCAGCAGAACATCTCGCTACCGTGGATCCCCTCTAGCCATAATTACACATCTCAGAGACCATTCAGGCTGATTTTCGCCTTCAATTTGGTGACTCAAGCATCGTATTTTGTATATAAAATCTGTACACACCTGGGTAAATATGATAAAGCAATAAAATATCAAATAAACGTGATTTTTTGTCAACACGATTTATTAACGCAGGATAGAGACAAGGAGAAACACAGCTTGTTTTCTCCATGTCAGCAGTTTTGTGAAAATGTATTACATCCCCAGCTGAATATAACACATACTAACGACAGAGATCATCTGCAGCTGGATGCCAAGACTGGTGTGCATTTCTGCCGTTTATTTATTTATTTATTTATTTTTAATAGAAAAATTTATTTCAGCATAGTAAAAGAGGCACCAGCAATTCACTGCCTTATATAATAATCTGAATTTTCTAAAAATGCTGCTTTACCTATGACTAATCTTCTAATTCATGGGTTTTTATGTAATAAGAGGTTGTCATTTGTGTACCGAAGACGCCCTCATAGGGAAACTTCTGCGTGACTCAGAGAAATTGGGAGAAGACTGATTTTTATTTTAGCCGTGCACGTCAAGCAAATACGCAAATGCTTGTATAAATTTGTATCATTACAAAAGTGTTTCTTCTTAATAAGCTGTTCTGCAGCTGAGGAAATAATGATATAGGATTATTTTCCCTTACATAACTACTCTCTCTGAAACACACTCTCTTAACTGAAGTTTTCATTGGATGTGAAAAGACAACAAGCTACCGCTGTAACGACTGATAATAGTAATTACTAATTAATTTTAAATCATATTAATTGCTAATTAATTATGATATTTTATAATATATTAGTTTTATTATTATTTCAGATTTTTTTATTTCAGATATTCTGCAGGTTTGGATCGCAAATTATTATTATTGTTATTATTATTATTAATACTACTACTACTACTACTACTACTAATAATAATAATAATAATAATGTTATGCAATATAAAAGATTGATTAATTATCATAAGGAATAATCAAATAAATAGTATTATTTGATGAGGAGACAGTGGATAATAACCCCTAAGACCTATTCATGTCAAACACAAAGGGTACTTTAGTGGTTAAAGACAAGCAACATCTTTTTCGATACACATTTGGGGCTGCATTCGGTCCTGACCACAGAGTGTCTTGGATTGGAGTGCAATCCAAGGGCAGTATGGTAAATCTGAATGCAGCATGTGTTCATATATAATTAGGTTCCTCCACTGAGGGACTTTGACAAAGCTTGGTGTATGTGTAAGTAAGTGTGTGTGTGTGTGTGTGTGTGTGTGTGTGTGTGTGTGTGTGTGTGTGCGTGTGTGTGAAATGTTGTTTCCCAGCTGCAGGTGTTAAATCACTGACTAATAACCCTCTCTCTCTCTAAACAGGTAAAACAGAAAGAGCATCGTACTCATACAGTCGTGACTCGAACCTACACGGGTGCCATCAGGTACGAGTCCCTTTTCATTCTCCGAAAATGCTCTTGACTTTCTGCTCCTGCTTCCTGATTTTTCTGTGCTGAATTCCTGCACTGTGCTGCTTTTCACTGCTTCCTTACAGGTTCACTAAGGTGTCCCATATCTCTGCCTATTCATTTTCAAGTGGCTTCATATTTCTGAAAAGCATTGGAGATAACCGTAATGACGTCAGCATTCGTATTGGTAGCCGCTATTGTAGTAGTTGGGAAGAAATGTATCTATTTTACTTAAAGCAGTCACTGAATATGAATGCATGAATGAATAACATTCATTTATTGTAAATGTTGTTGTTGTTGTTGTTGAGTGTCTCTCTATGACACTCTGCAATTCTACCAAAATCCGGAAACACTGCTGTCATTGGTGTCTAGAGATAGGGGACAAAGTTGGGGTCTTGTCACTGATGAAAAATTAGCTGGCATTGAAATCAATCTCTTTTTTTGACAGCTGACAAGACAGAGCCATCAGAAAGAGCATGCGAGAGAGAGAGAGAGAGACAGAGAGAGAGAGAGAGAGCACACGTCCTACCCTTAAAGCTTTTGTAAAACTTTCTTATCCGCACTTTATTGCTTATTTAAATCAAGTCCATGCTCCTACTATAAAAAAAAAAAAAAAAACACTGTCCGAAATCATATTTTTCCCTCTTGCCAAAATTAATATAATTCCCTGTCAGAAAAGTTGTCTTTTATTGCTCCAGTATAACCCGTGTTTGATTTACAGTGTTCGGTTCACCAGAGGTTTGAGCAAGAGATGCATTATTTCAGCGGTGCGTTGAATAATGAAAGCGTCCCTCATGCACCTGCTAAAGCTCAAGATTTGGCCTTTTGCAGGGATTTGGGATATAGCCAAATCTCTCAAATGTCCAAACTGCGTAATAACGTTCCCTTTCCTTTTTTTCTTTTTAAAGCTGCGGCTGTAGAAATCCTAGAAACGTGTGGAAAGATAGTCAGTGCCGATATTACTGCGTTCCTGTAGTGTTTCGATTGGACACGCTACCAAGAACTCGTTCGTTTTCATCATGTAGTGTGCACTAAGGGCCGTATTCAGAGTTGAGGTACATGCTCATAGTGAGGAGTTCATTCTGAAATTGTGCACATTATTCAGTATTCAGGCATTAGATGTAACTAAGGAGGCATTGCTTATGTCAAGGACTGAATTCTTATGGAGGAAATTATGAGCAACACTTACTTAAAGTGAGCTGTAAGTGTAGCAAATCCTTCAAACTGTGGGCACATTTTCTTTGCAGCAGGGCACATCAAATTAAGCAAAACTTTGGCATTATTTACTTAATTCAACAAATCAAAATAGAAAATTAAAAGTGTGATGAAATAGCCTGCATATACATTATGGTTTCATCACCGTGATTCAGTATTCCCATAGAAAATTGTGTGCATAATTAACTGATATATATATATATATACACATATAGATAGATAGATAGATAGATAGATAGATAGATAGATAGATAGATAGATAGTATTATTAGAGATAGTACTATCCCTGAATTTGTTTCATTTCACGTTAAGTGTATTTAAAGGAGGTGATCTGGTAATCTGGACACTATTGAAAAACTTTGTCTCAGGCACCTATACTCATGAAATATCTGGCAAACTCTACATGATCTACACAGTGGTGATTTGAACCCAGAAAATCGATTTATAAGCAGCTGCATAATCAGTCTCTGAATACGAGGACATTTCCTGCGTAAATATTGCAGTAAGTTTTGAACTTAAGTTGCAAACTCCAAATTCTGTCCTAAAACTAGATGTATTGTTCAAAAATACGTTCTTAAAACAGAGACAACTCCATTTTTATCAGTATGAGATACTCTTGTTTGGAATTTAAATTTAAATCTAGCTGAAGATCCTGTTTATATGGGACAATGCTGATTATATTCCTGTCTCTTAATGCGTAACATCTGATATTCTCAGTCCATTATTATTGCGATTATTGGTTATTGTCTCTACTATTTATGCCACACCTATTGGATTTATACTAAGGAATATCATTTAGTAAAGATTGATTTATAATAACCAATGAAATAAAAATAAAAAAAATTTGTTAGCGGTTATACTGAGGACCAATAGGACTTGAAATCTTCAATTAAGTTTCAAAAGGTGAATGAATATACAGAATTAGCGTATATAAGGATGTGATTACCTGAATTCACATTTTCAAATGTGATTATTTGAAAATCTACCATTGTAAGCAGTGAATAGTGGTTGTGAGATTGTAAGGGACTTTTTGCTAACCAAAACTGCAATGTAAGCATTATGAATGTGATTATGCCACCTCTGAATGGCTCAAAAAAAACAAAATGAAAGTTTTGGAGTGGCCTAGTGGCCTGAGTTAAACCAATTGAGATGCTGTGGCAGGACCTTAAACAGGCAGTTCATGCTTGAAAAGACTCCAGTGTGGCTGAACTGAAGCAGTTCTGCAAAGTGGGCCAAAATTCCACCACAGCACTGTGAAAGACTGACCTCCAGTTATCGGAAGCATTTGATTGCAGTTATTGCTAAAGGTGGCACAACCAGATTTTAAGTTTAAGAGGACAGTTAGTTTTTCGTGTGGGTGATAGGTGTTTGATAACTTTTTTTTTGCTTCAAAAAAATAAATAAATAAATAAAAAACTGTATTGTGTGTTTACTCAGGTTGCCTTTATTTTATGTTGTATTTCGTTTGAAGATCTAAAACTATTTAGTATGAGATATACACAAAAACAGAAGAAATCAGGATGGGGGCAAATACTTTTTCACAGCACTGTAACACTATGTTACTTGATTGATTTATGATAAATATGTTGTTGATGTAGTTGAAGGCATTTTTGCTTGGAGCTTGTACTTTGTGATGTTATACAATATTGTTAATACTGATTCCTGTTATATGAACTAAACACACACACACACACACATACACACACACACACACACACACACACACACCTCTAAGGCAGTAGTTTATTCACCTTGGTGACTTGTGTGCTCTTTGACTGTTTAGGTCAATCGGAAATGAAAAAGAAACACATCCTCTTGCATCTCTGTACAGGAACTGCATTGTATACTCTCTCTCTCACACACACACACACACACACACACACACACACATGCACGCACAGCATGACAAATCTGAACATATTCTCTTACATTGGGTTTCAAGGTCATGGGGTAATGAGCAAGCTGTTAACAGCATTTAAGATTAAAAGCAGATTCAGCTTCATTTCTCAACGTACGCCTCGTACATTACACTATATTGAGACAGTTTCGGCGTGTGTGAATATATACACATTGACTTAGCTGCTTTAGCGACGTGAAATGTTCTGAATAAAGCCATCGAATCGTCTGCTTTGGTTTCATTCCCAAAACGCTCGCTTGTGTTAAACAGGCGATTTGACAGTGTTTGAGACTTTACTTCATATTTAGTGTTTGTGTTACAGCAGTTCCACTTGAGATGTTTACCAGGTTATTTTTGGCTGTGAAAAAGAGGCAATTCACACTTTTTCCCCCTCTTTCCTGTCTTCCTTTTCTTTCTGTTTTTTTTTTTTTTTTTCCCTTCTTACACGGGTGGTGATTTGCTATGAGATGCTTATCACTCCTCTCCTCCATTTGGCTGCTTGTCTTTCAGAGTTTTCGTCTCCCTGTTGCATGTTAACGTGTTAATTGCCCCTTGTTAAGGGTTCCATTTTAAAAAGGCCTATGTCATCGTGTGTGTGTGTGTGTGTGTGTGTGTCTGTGTGTGTGTGTGTATGATGTGCCTAAAAGCTACCGTTCTCTTTTTTCACCTGTCGCTTCTTCTCATCCAGCTCTTCTTCCTTTGCTAACATTCCACAAGGTGATGAGAGCCACAAATCAATGTGAGGGCTCTCAGACAGTCTCTCACATGCTCTTTTTCTTCACACACACACACACACACACACACACACACACACACACACACACACACACACACAAGCACACTCCTCCACACACACTTTAATTGGCAGTTGTGATCACGATTGGGCTATTCACAATAGAACAACTTATCAGTGAAGAAAGAAAAACCTGAAACATAGACTCAATTAAAGGATAGATAAACACACACACACACACACACACACATACACTTCCTCTGATGAGTTTTAGAAAAAGTGCCACATACGTTGGCATCCTGCATGAGCGCAGTGTGAAAGGAGGTAAATTTGCGACAACGGTGCAAATGATTCTGTCTGTTTTATACTAGAAGGTGTTTGATCGTTGTCGTCGGAGCGTGTGGGCAGGTGTGTGATGCATCAACATTGAGTGTGTTCAGGTGTCTTTCAGGCTGATGCTATGTGCATATGATAATTAGCACGTTAGGGTGTTGTGGATACTAATGGTGTGTTTGTGTGTGTGTGTGTGTGTGTGTGTGTGTGTGTGTGTAGGCGGTTGATGCACACATACATATTTATCATTAGGATGAATACCTTCCCCAAAGTATTTTGAGACAGAAATGGAGTGACCTGTCACAGGCAGGGGTGCTGAAGTTATTTATTCCACTTTTAAGCTAGAGGTAGAAAATACTACACCGAGAATAAATACTAAGGATGACAACACTGTGGGGCGTACATGAAAAAATACACTGTATGGCCAAAAGTTGGACACATGACCATCACACTCATCTGTGCTTGAACATCCCATTCCCTCGCTTTACTGCTATAATAACCTCCACTCTTCTGGGAAGGCTTTCCACTAGATTTTGGAGCGTGGCCGTGGGGATTTGTGATCATTCATCCACAAGAGCTTTAGTGAGGTCAGGTACTGATGTTGGGCGAGGAGACCTGGTTGTACAGTCGGTGTTCAAATTCATTCCAAAGATGTAGTAAATGATGTTTTATAGGAAATTTAGATAGAGTTTAGTGTCATGTGAGGACTTTCTTTTTTTTGGTAATACTAATAATAATTCAGTTTGAGTTAACATGCAGTATTTACTGCTATATTTTCTTTTAAATTGGTACTTGTGATTGGTGAAATGCTCATAAGCAAATACACTACTACTACTACTACCACTACTACTATTATTATTATTAATAATATTAATAATAATAATAATAATAATAATAATAATAATAATAATAATGGGGCCATGGTGGCTTAGTGGTTAGCAGGTTTGCCTTGCAGCTCCAGGGTTGGGGGTTTGATTCCCGTCTCCGCCCTGTGTGCTTGCATGTTCTCCCTGTGCTTCAGCGTTTCCTCTGGGTACTCCGGTTTCCTCCCCCAGTCCAAAGACATGCGATGTAGGCTGATCTCTAAAATTCAGGCATCTCTAAAATTGTGTGTGTGTGTGGGATTGTGCGCTGCGATGCGTTGGCACCCCATCCAGGTGGAATAGGCTCCAGGCTCCGCACTGTGTAGTATAAGCAGTATAGAAAATGGATGGATGGATGGATAGATAATAATAATACTAAGTGGCAGAAATTTAATGTTGAACCGTACAATTGATTGTTGTGGAACGTCTGCAAAACAAGTTCGTTTCTGTTATCATTTACATTGTAGCAACAGTCCACAGCCATCCGCAGGCGTTCCCTCACGAGCCTCTTTTTCTTTTTTTCTCATTTCCTCCCAGATTTGGTCTTGGCCAAATCCTCACCACCTCTCCCCTGTCATACAATAGCTACTAACCAGGTAGGGTGAGGGCTAACACGTACTTCCCTCAAGACACATGAACCCAGCCAACCACATATTTTCGAACTGCTGGTCATGCAGGGCAGCGTAACACACTCGGAGGAAAATGCTATCTGCCCTTTTTCACATACATGAGCCCACAGATGCTCACAATTAGCTAGTGTCACTGTGATCGATAGGGGAGAGAATGAGTATGCCATCCCTCACACCCAGAGAGCATGGCCAGTTTTGCTCCCTTGACTTCTGGCCACGTACGGGTGTGGAATCATTGGGATCTCGCGAACTCCTGAGGATAGGGTGAATGCTTTTCTGTTGATTCACTCAGAAGCCTCTTTTTCCTTTTTTTAATAGGGCATAAAAAATGCCTTCTTATCCTGTTACTGGGAAACCACAAAGTGCAAAGCCCTCAGTCTAGAAGACTTTACAGTTTTGGAAAATTTTACATTTAAAGCTTTACCTCTGTCTGTTACAAAGCTCTGACACTGGAGACTTCTTCCCAAAGGGTGAATGAGCTGTTGCTATAGAAACGATGCCGCATTAGAACCAGCACATTAATATAAACCTGTGACTGAAAGAGCTGCTGTGGTAAAACAGGTTGTAGCGGTTTGATCAGTAGGCCTGTCTGTGTTAGTTAGTAAAGGGCTTTGTAAAGGGTATGTCCACACATTCCTAAGAGGAGCATCAGATTGGTACACCTAAGAAGTGGACATGACCCTGAGTCAGCCTGACCAGCCAGGGCTTCTTTTTCGAGACAGATTAGTTGACGAGCGTTTCGGGCAACCTTCAGAGCAGCCGACTGTGAAATTATGTGTTTCTTAAATTTAATGTCTCTCAAATGATTATATCATTTGACGTACGACCTTTTCAGCATCTTCAGCCAGAAGCTGCAAAGGATCTGAGTGCCAATAGTAACATGAAACTTCTTGTCAATTACTTCCAACATAGAGTGTGTAGCAGCTGCTCTCTCTCTCTCTCTCTCTCTCTCATCGGGAACATGTGTGTAATATGACGGTAATGTACATGTGCAACAGCTGTTTTTTCCCTCCTTTTTTTTAGATCTACAGTATGGCTTCTCCAGAGACTGCCTGTAATAATTTAGACACATCTGCCATTGCAAATAGACAGGTTATTTTATTTTATTATTAAGTGTCTTGTGGCATTTTCTCGGTGCATGTGTGTTATATTTATATTCATTGTTTCTATTAGGTGTGCTGCTAGAGCCGCTTTTCACTTCTCATTCTCTAGGCTTATCAGCCTTTGTTTTGACTGCAGTCATGAAGTCATTTTTTTTTCAAAAGTGTAGCTAAATACCAATCTATAAAACTATTTAATGCAGTAGTGTGGTGCTCGAGGCATGGTATACATGATTCTATACAATGTTTGGGTGCGATCATATTGTGATGTTGATGTGCTTTGCTGCTGGGGGGAAAAAAAGAAGGGAAAAAAAGAACATAATATTGGAGTTTGAGTGCAGGCTGGTCAGGATCTGGAGTGGAGAGGTCATTAAAACCATGCTGTAGAGAGGGAGAGCGAGAAAGAGAGGGAGAGACGGAGGATAAAACGAGGCTGGGTTTTTCCCGTTCAGATGTGTTCAGATCAAACAGCACATTAGCAGTTAGCGTGCCGCAGCAGCTGCTAGTGGATAAAGAGCAGGTCCGATCTGTCAAGAATCTGCTTTAGTGAGCCTGACACCTTCACTCACACACGCACACACACACACGACACACACGCACACACCCCGCCTTGTTCACACACACATGAATGCATTGTTTGTATTTCTGTCTTTCTCTTTTCTCCTTTCTTCTGGCGGCAGAGTCATCAGCATCAAAGCTGGCTGTCTTCTATTTGTCATCAAGATGTAGTGTGTGTGTGTGTGTGTGTGTGTGTGTGTGTGTTTGCAATAAGACAAGAGTTTGGGGGCAGGGTAGAGCTGGTTTCTTTAAATCAACACCACTGGCAATTTAGAAAAGTTTACATATCACACCATACAGTTACATACAGTACTGTGCAGAAGTCTTGTAAAGAATGCAAAGAAATGCTGTAGAGCAAAGATGCCTTCAAAATAATGAAATTAAATGTTTCTACATTAAAAAAAAATACAGTAAAGAGCAGTAAACAGTAATAAATGAAACAAAGTAAAAAAAATAATAAAAATAAAAAATAGTAGTCTCCGGTACAATTAGTGCAGTTTTATAAGGAAATTTGCTGGTAAGTTTTATTGAGCATCTTGCAGAACCAGACACAGTTCTTCTGGAGACTTTAACTTTCGCACTCACTTCTTATTTTTGCAGCAAAACCCAGCAGCCTTCATTGTGTTTTTTATCAGAAAAGTGTCTGTTACGTAATATGCTGCTTTCTTCAATGACATACAAACATTTTTCTGTAACATTTAATTTTGTGCTAGAAAACTAATGTTTGGGGAATCTAAAATGTTTTTTGTACTGACTTGATAATGTTGAAGTCATAAAATAAAAAAATCTATAACAAAAGTTTGTACTAAAAAAATTAGGGAGCCTAAAACTTTTGCACAGTACTGTATGTTGGTTTGATGTTTGAATGATTTATTTATTTATTTATTTATACTCCTTGGGCCTACCCCTCCCAACCAACCCCAAACACCCACCCGCCCATGTTCACAATTCTCTGCTCCCAGGATCTACGGTAGCCTGTAGCAGAGTGTCTATAAAATGACTGATGGGAGGCCCATCCAAACACAAGCAGGTGGTCAGGACAGGAATTCAGGTTTCCAAATGGGTTTTCTCAGCCACCTAGTACACTTGTGCTGAGGTCTTGGCTAAAACCAATATTTTTTTATCATGTCCTATATATATTCCAGGTTATGTGTAGATGAAAGAAATACATTTTAAAAAAAAAATCAAACAAACACCTCTTGGTGCGCAGCATACGCCGTGGACTGCTGTTCTGTTTGGAATTCTGTACAACTCTCTCGAAAAATGTGTTCAGACCCAAGAATCCCCACCTGCTTCATGTAAATTTAGTTACTTTTAACAAATAATTGCTGTTATGGTTGCTGTTAGCTAGCTGTTGGAGGTCACTAATAACAAATAACACATGTTTAAGTGTGTTAGTAAAAATATGTGACATTTCCTAGATGGTATGGGAGCTGCTGAGGATTTCGGTATGAGGAACATCAACCCCAAATAAATTTTTTATTTCTTAATTTATTTTTTTCATTTAGTTTTCTGATACTGTAACTTTGTAGCTTTTTTTAAAAAAAAATTTAGTTTGTTTGTTATTATCTTTGCTTGTTTCCTTTATTGTTTAATTTTATTTCCTTCATTTTATTGTCTATTCTGATTCCACTCTTCTTGCGCTTTCATTCTCCCTTTTCTCTCTCTGTTCCCTTTTCCATCGTTGCCTGGTAAGGTGTGTGTTTCCTGGCTTTTATCTGGTAACTCAAGAGTTAAATCAATTATCTCATTAATATGGAATACTTTCTAAAGTCTCCTAAGATATCCTCAACCCCAAACACACAGACATGTCTTGTTCCTATCCTTGTGAGAAACTTCTATTGACATAATCTTAATATTTTGGCACTTTTATTTTTTCAAGAAAAATCAGAAAAATACTGTTTTTCTGAGGACTATTGTGAGGACATTTGACGCTATCTTATGATTGAGGGGGCATTTGATGCTATCCTATCATTGTGAGGACATTTGACGCTATCTTATCATTGTGAGGACATTTGACGCTATCCTATTATTATGAGGACTTTTGACACTATCCTATCATTGAGAGGACATTTGACGCTATCTTATCATTGTGAGGACATTTGACGCTATCTTATCATTATGAGGACATTTGACGCTATCTTATCATTATGAGGACATTTGACGCTATCTTATCATTATGAGGACATTTGACGCTATCTTATCATTGTGAAGACATTTGACACTATCTTATGACTGAGAGGACATTTGACGCTATCCTATTATTATGAGGACTTTTGACACTATCCTATCATTGCGAGGACATTTGACGCTAACCTATCATTGTGAGGACATTTGACGCTATCTTATCATTGTGAGGACATTTGACGCTATCTTATCATTATGAGGACATTTGACGCTATCTTATCATTATGAGGGCATTTGACGCTATCCTATCATTGTGAGGACATTTGACACTATCTTATGACTGAGAGGACATTTGACGCTAACCTATCATTGTGAGGACATTTGACGCTATCTTATCATTATGAGGACATTTGACGCTATCCTATTATTATGAGGACATTTGACACTATCCTATCATTGAGAGGATATTTGGTCTTTTCTGAGCCTCACAAAGTGCTAAATATGTAACTCTAAATCTTCTGCCAAAAAGAGACATATTCACACACACACACACACACACACACACACACACACACACACACACCCATACATATTGCTACATTATTACAGTGCTCCTTAGGAGCCCTCTGACCTCCACACTTCAGGAAGTGTCTGTCACTGCTTTGAGTGCCAGGACTTGTTTCCTCATTACTCATCACAGTGTGTTTGTGTGTGTGTGTGTGTGTGTGTGTGTGTGTGTGTGTGTGTACGTGTACGTGCATGTTATGTGGAAAGCTTTCTGGCTGATGTTTCCCCAGAGGGCAAACATTAGCTTTTTATTTAACATACTTTTAAAAAGTTTAATTTGGGTTTCTTTTTCATCCAGTGCATCTCAACTCATTTTCATATGAAAATGTGTAGTGAATCAGTGAAGTTTTCTTCTGATGCTCTGTATCTGTGTGTGTGTGTGTGTGTGTGTGTGTGTGTGTGTGTGTGTGTGTGTGTGTGTGTGTGTGTGTTGATGGGGTGGGGGGAGCTGTCTGTGGTCATTAAGCAGCAGTTTGATCACTGTGTTGGACAGGGAGTGAACTGCAGTGTGGCACGCTGCTCTCATCTTGAAGTGGCTTAGCGGCAGTTTAAAGGAAAGTGTGTGAGAGGTGCATGCGTGTGCTGTGTCGGTTCGGGTGTTCCTGAGTCCTTTCCTTTGGGACTCAATTCCCTACAGAGGGAGCTGACAGACTGCAGTGGGAGACTTTGCTGTGGCACACACTCACAGGAATTTACTTACACAACACTCATTCATAAGTCATGTTGCCATCAAGGTTCCAGAACTAAAGAGTTGCTGAGGTTTTGAGTATAATAGTACAAACATGTAGAGAACATGCAGGACTCCCTGCTCACAGTTGAACACTTTGAGTCTGTTTTTGCTTTGCTGTGAGTGGTGCTATGAGCCTTGTGTTTAAGCAAGGAACCTGGAGCAGGTTTTTGGAAATATGGTGCAATAGTTTTCTGGGGGGGGGAAGTATATGTTTCTGACATAGTGTTTGATGTAGAAACATGCCTATTAATTCATCATTCTCACAAACTCACCCACTCAGATGTTCACCTGCTCATTTATTCACTCACTCATTCACACACACATTCTCTTCTTTCCTCCACTTCACTGGCTGAGTTGCTCCATTTTGGTCTTTTATGCTGTCTCCATCTATATTTCTCCCCCTTATCCCAACACACTGTTTACATTTTTGTTTGTTGCACTTTTGTAATTATGCTAATGTCTTTTCCATTTTTTGTAATCATCATTTGGTGGCCAAGTAGGCATTGTGCTCCCCTGTTATTAACGCCGAGTGTTAATCCTTCATGCCGCTTCAGGTGTTCCTCATTTATCTTTGTTAATATTTTCTCCTGGATGCCAGCTGGGTACTACGGTGCCAGGTCTGAAATCAGCAGGCACGGAATTGTTGAAATTGATGCCCTAGATGCCCAACTTTGACCATGGGAGCGCTCTGCACGTCCTTCAGTTATTTATTTATTTTCCTGTCTAGTTGCCACGACGACGTCGCGGGGCTTGAGAAAAGTGTCTCTGAGACGAGACGAGACTCTTTTGTTTTAGGCAAAGCCCCCTTCACCCCGACTAAAAAAAGCTCCTTAACTACGTACCCTAGAGGGAGGGAAGGGGGCCAGTGACTTTATTTAAGACAAGGCCTCTTTTGTTTTAACATGTGAAAGATGGGGGGCGGGGTTGGGCGCTCCTGTGGCCCTTAATTGGCCCATTTAATGGTGTTTTGCATGTGAATGGTGGCCTAGCGGAGCATCACTAAAGTCTGGTGTGTCTAAGTCAGTGATTGGAATTTAGATTAGACCAAACACTTATCTCTCCTCGATCAACTCTACTAATTAACGGCCGGTAACAGGCGAGTTAACTCTACAAACTTTTTCTTTTTCTTTTTTTTTGTAATGGGGAGTCATCACACACTCTCACTCACACACACTTTCTCCTCTTTCTCTCGGTTTCGCACTTGCGTTTAGCATGGACAGATATACGTCTGTCTTTTTTTCTGAGTTGAAAAATAACTTTGTAGTGTGTAGAGAAGGAGTTAAAAGCACAGAATTACCCTAACAGGGGGATTAATGAGAGGATGTGCTTGCTCAGGGTAAGTGTGAGCTTTTTTAGCATCTGACACACAAACATTCACAATTGAAATGAAAATGTTCTAGACATACTTTATTTTGTTTAGTAGGTAGACACATGTAATGTATAGATTTTTCCTCTTTATTAAGATTTGTTGTGTGTTTTGTTGAGTTCAGTTGAGTAATTTATTGTTTATTTTGACCGTTGTAAATCATATGGAGGTGTAATAAAATAGATTATAAGTAACAACATTACACAGAATTATCTCATTATGATTGTGTGTTATGATATGGATTTGGGTGGCACGGTGGTACAGTGAGTAGAATTGCCGTGTCACAGCTCCAGGATCCAGGGGTTACTGTCTGCGTGTAGTTTTGTACGTTCTCCTCATGTCCGCATCAGTTTCATCCAGGTTTTCTGGTTTCCTCCCACATCCCAAAAAAACATGCTGGTAGGTGATTTGGTGTCTTCAGATTGCCCCTAGTTTTGAAAGTGTATGTGCTTGCCTGGCGTTTTGTTTTCCCCGTTCACTTCCAGTGTTCTCACGATAGACTCTGGATCCACCACAACCCTGACCGGGATAAAGTGCTTACTGAGGATGAATGTATAAATAATATGGAGCTGTAATAAAGGACTAATTCAAACTCTACTGTGTGTCATAGCCATAATTTTTTAATCTATAACCATTTTTCATTCAGCATGTGTGTACTTCTCAGGCAGGTTTTCACCTTGGTCAGTTTTGTTTAACCCAGAGACACTGTGAGCACGGTGTCCCTCATGGTGTATGATTTGTTAAGCTATGTATAGTTGTAACAGAAGGATTTGTGCTCTAAAGTTTCATACCTTTAGTTAGTTTAAGCTTTATTCTTACAATTATAGTTTGAATATTTTTATTGTTTTGTTGGATTTTTATATACAGTATATTTAATATGCAGAAGACACAATCTGCTAGGTATAATTGTCAAATATGTTAAAACGATTAATGATCCAAATAATAGTGGTATACTGAAATTTTAAAATATATTTATATCCAGGCATTAAATGTTTGTCATATTTTATGTGTTGGTGTAAGTCAAGAGTAAAACATTTTAAGAGTTGTATTTAAATCTTGCTATTAAGAAAGTGCTACCCGTGTGTGTGTGTGTGTGTGTGTGTGTGTATGTGTGTGTGTATGCATGTGTGCCTGTGGTGCAGCAGGGCATCATGGGAGGCGAGATGGGAATGGTGAGTCCCGGGACAGTTTCCCCCACTAAACCAGGCTCTCAGTATTATCAGCACTACAGCAGCAACCAACGGCGAAGACCTCTACACAGCGACTCTATGGGTAACAGCTTCATCATAATCATTATCACCACCGTTCTGTCATCTTTATCACGTCATCATTCGTGTCACTGTCCTCGTTAATATCACCACAATTATTAGCCTTAACTACCTGATGATACCTAATGATCATTATGATCACTGCCATCATTATTACCACTGTCACTACTATCATCCTCATCATCATCATCACTATCACCATTATTATTATCATAGTGATCAATATTATTATTATTATTATTATTATTATTATTATTATTATTATTATTATTACCTTCACCTCACATCTCTCTACCTAATACATTAACTGCACAATACAAAGTTGTCCATAATGAATTAATTTTTTGGAACCATATTTTTGGAACTCAGACATTAGTGAGATCTGTATTACATACAGACGAGTGACAAATTAAAGGAAAACACAACATAAAAATGTTTTAGTAAAGTGTTGGGCCACGACGAGCGTTCAGAACAGCTCTAATGGGTAACAGTTTCTACACGTCTCTGGAACTGTACTGGAGCGATGAACACCGTTCTTCCAGAAGATGTTCCCTCGGTTGGCGTTACGTTGATGATGGTAGTGGAGAGCGCCGTGTAACGCGTCGCTCCAAACTCTCTCGTACATGTTCAGCTGAGTTGAGAGCTGGCAACTGTGAAAGCCGTAGCATGTGATTTACATCATTTGCATCCTCACCAAACCATTCAGTAAGCCCTCGTGCCCTGGAGGTAGGGGCGGAGTCATCCTGGAAGAGACCACACCCATCTGGATAGAAATGTTTCATCTTAGGATAAAGGTGATCAGTCAGAGAAACTCTGTATTGATTTGCAGCGATACTTCCTTTTAAGTAGAGAAGGCAACAAGCAAAATGTCATGCACAGCACAACACAGCCAGTGCCTTTTCCTTTAATTTGTCCCCTGTCTGTAACTGTATTTGTAATGTGTAAAATCTTATCATTATTAGTTGAACTCAACTATTCCAGTCACTTTAATTAAAATGAATGCATCCTAGATTTAACTGATTAGACCAGTTGTGCTGTGTTCAGTGTCCCTGTGTTTGCCATCAAACTTTCCACATAGCGTAATTAGATTTTTAAAAGTATCTAAATATGCTAGTGCTTCAGAAATCAGGCTTCCAGGTTCGAGCCTCGATGCCCTCCAGGCAATTTGCACTTCTTTTCATATTTCATGAAAGTCTCACCTTTTCATGCACACATGCACACACACACATCCCCTCCTCCTCATCTTCCTTCAAAAAAAAAAAAAAAAAAACCTAGTTACCTTTATTTCGTGTTGTTTAGGCAGGTTTTGGATTTTGTTTACTTTTTTTTATGTCTTATATATAAGACGGCAGCTGGCATGTCATATCACCTGTCTCATGGTTAAAATGGAGTGCTCTCATCTGAAATGTATTACTGACATCATCACATGAAAAAAAAAAAATCTTCTGATTTTTCAGAGGTCCAGACAAAGAAAGTGCGCAAAGTTCCGCCAGGCCTGCCCTCCTCGGTAAGTCATGCCTTTTATTCCTCCTGTTCTTAGGCAGCGAAGTAATATTTTTACCATCCACGTGGTTTCTCACGCATTCAAGTCTGTGTGTGCCATAACACATCAGCCAGTGTATCGGTGATGTGAATGTGTGAATGACAGTTACATTGGCATTGATATTTCCACTCAGTCACACATGATAAGATGAAGGTGGTTGTATGGGATAAGTCCGAGTTAAAAAAGTAGTAAAAGCGCTTGAGCTTTTTGACATTCTGTCTCCGACGTTCCTCTGTGTGTTGCTCATGAGCGAGTTCCGTAAGCAGCAGTGTGTTTCTTTTGTTTGTGTGAACACACCACACTGATGTGCGTATTTATGCGTGCTTTTCATATGCTTCACAATGCTGCGGTTGCAGTGCACGTTTGTGTGTGCTTGTTTAATGGATTTCTGTTCTGGGGTTCTTGGTTTTTTTTTTGGTGGGGGGGGGGGGGGTTATTGAAGCAGTTTTCGTTTGAGTTTTTGTTTGTTGAGCAGATGGTCATTTCTGGTTGTTTCTCTGTAATTTGTATTTTGCATTTTAATATGCATTGACAATTTTTGTTCCTGTACTAGACATTTTAACGTGATATCGTATGATAGAATAAATATTAAACCAAGTAGTGAATATATGACTTTTTTTCTGAGATCAGTTTAAATTTTAAAATTACAACGTTTTTTTTGGTTGTTGTTTTTGTTTTATTTTTTTTGGTTGTTTTTTTTTTTTTCAGATAGAATTCACTTATGGCATAGAGTTTTTTTTCTTCTTCTTTTTTTAAAAAAAAAAAAAAGTTTATTTATAAATTTTAGTAAAAAGTTAAAACATTACCATTTATCAAACCATGACCTCTAATTTCACCCCCAGAGGTGAAACCTTATATGTAAACTGCACTACAGTATGGCAAACCATTTATGAAGTTAATTTACCTACTTGACAGTTATGCAGTTGCTAGAATAATGTGGCAATCAAAAGAATATTAGTTGACATTAGCACATCCTCGCTTATATTTCTTTCCCGCTTTTTATTTTGTTTATCACATTTATGGCAGCAAAAGCCCATGAAAGAGTTGACATTCTGTGCTATGTTTGATGAGTACGATAAAGACAGTGCTATTCCCTTCATCTTTTGCCGTACTCCCTCCCTCCCTCTATATGTGTGTGTATGTGTATATATATATATATACACACACACACACACACGCATACAGTGCCCTCCACTAATATTGGTAAATATGAGCAAAGAAGGCTGTGAAAAATTGTCTTTATTGTTTAACCTTTAGATCTTTTGTTCAAAGAATTCACAAAAATACTCTGCTCTCATGGATATCAAACACAACACAGATTTATCAAAAACAATATCTTTGTTAAATATAGGTGTGCAACAATTATTGCCACCCCTATAAATTCATATGAGAAAAATATATTTGAGGTATTTTCCCATTGATATTTTCCATTTTTTAGTACACCTGGTTGACTAGGAACAGGAAATTGTTCAACCATGACTTCCTGTTTGGGACGTGGCTATAAGAAAATAGCACAAGCATTGAAAATGCCCATTTCCATCATCAGGGCAATGATTAAGAAGTTCCAGTGAACTGGAAATGTTATGAATCAAGCTGGAATTGGACGTGTGTCTATATTGTCTCAGCGCACTGTGAAGAGGATGGTTCGAGCGGCCAAAAAATCTCCAAGGATCACAGCTGGAGAATTGCAGAAGTTAGTTGAGTCTTGGAGTCAGAAAGTCTCTACAATCTGAAGTCACCTACATCACCACAAGTTGTGATGGAAGGGTTTCAAGAAAAAAGCCTCTACTCTCATCCAAAAACTCAGGCGTCTTCAGTTCACCAGACACTACTGGAACTACAAATGGGATCGGGTTCTATGGTCAGATGAAACCAAAATAGAGCTTTTTGGCAATAAACACCAGAGGTGGTTTTGGTGCACACAGAGAGGTAGCCATATGGAAAAGTACCTCATGCCCACGGTTAAATATGGTGGTGGCTCTTTAATGTTTTGGGGCTGTTTTTCTGCCAGAGGACCTGGACATTTTTTTTAGGAAACATGGCATCATGGACTCTATCAAATATCAACAGATATTAAATGAAAACCTGACTGCCTCTGCCAGAAAGCTTAAAATGGACCGTGGTTGGATCTTCCAGCAGGACAATGATCCAAAACTTACATCAAAATCAACCACAAAAAAGTTTACTGACCACAAAATCAAGGTCCTGCCATGGCCATCCCAGTCCCCTGACTTGAAACCAATAGAAAACCTGTGAGGTGAACTGAAGAGGAGAGTCCACCAGCGTGGACCTCAAAATTTGAAGGATCTGGAGAGATTCTGTATGGAGGAATGGTCTCAGATCCCTTGCCATGTATTCTCCAACCTCATCGGGCATTATAGGAGAATACTCAGAGCTGTTACCTTTGCAAAGGGAGGTAGCACAAAGTATTGACTAAAAGGGTGCCAATAATTGTTGCACATCTATATTTAACAAAGTTTTTTTTTTTTTTTTTTTTTTTTTTTAGATAAACCTGTGCTGTGTCTGCAGTTGTTTGATATCCATGAGAGCAGAGTATTTTTGTGATTTTTTTAACAAAATTTCAAAAGGTTAAACAATAAAGACAATTTTTCACAGCCTTCTTTGCTCATATTTACCAAGGGTGCTGATATCAGTGGAGGGCACCGTATACACACACACACACACACATTTTCTGTTGTTTAAATTAAATTCATGGCTGTGTATTTTTATTTTTAATAAGAATAGCAAGAAAGAAAGTGATTTGTATGAAATCATGGATGTGGATCCTTGTTAGTTATGAGTGCAGTTTGCCATATAGAAATTACCCTGTACACTATTAGTTTTATAAATTCATAATAGGGTGTGTGTGTGTGTGTGTGTGTGTATATGTATATCATCATTATGATATATCACATATATTACATGATATGTATCTATATATATATATCACTCATTTATGAAATGTAAAAGCATCTCTTGAGTTTGTCCTTGAGGAGCTTTATTTTCACCCGACTCTCCTCATTCTCTCTCCTCTGAGTGCATATCAGAGTTTGTTTAAAGTCGACAGCGTTAATTAAATTAAGTTAGGTCTAGCAGAAGGCACAGTCGGGACTTATTCTCTTGTGTGTGCTGTAATCCCTGTTCCCTGAGCTGGTCTGCCCCCTTCAGGATGCCTAAGACATTGCAGGCGGTTTTCTCATTCTTGGCATTTCTACTTTAACTGGTAGAACCGGAGCACTACGGCGCTAAAGATTCCTGTGCTGGCGAGCGGAAATTAGTTTGGACCCTTGACTGTGTGCTTTGGCTGTATTCTGCATTATTTGAAATTGACTTTAATGTGTCTTGCTAGATGGAAAAAGTAAATATATAGCGTTAGATCAGGACGTTAGAGCCATTTTACTGGATGATATCCACATGCACACTTTGTTCTGAGGCTTATACAGTTTTTCTTTTGTTTAATTCTGCTGTCCTCTTCATTGTCGTCGTCCATAAAACAGGAAAAAACTCCTTTGTCTCGCAGGGAACAAATGGTATTTAATTCAATAAAGTGTTTTAATAAAGGCTACTAGAGGTTTATAAGAGCTAATGGCACTTTACTGCCGTGTCTCTGAGCTCATGCGCCTCAATGACATTTCCAGACAGTAGAGCTACTGCTAGTCCTCTCTCACTGTCTGTCTGTTTCTCATCTACGTTGTAAACGTAATTGCTGGTTGCTCCAGCTGGCCTCCTAGACCGCTCTCAGGCTGGCAAGAAAGGTAGAGCATGCTGGGAAACATGAGCAACATAAGTAATGAAGAAGAAAAAAAAATCTGACAGCGAATAAACATCAGGCCCCCAAAACACTGAATCTGAGACCCGCCATTTTCAGTGCGTTCTCATAGAGACTGGGGAGGAAAAGAAAGAGAGAGAGGTGAGAGAGAGAAAGAGATATGTCTCCATGGTGATGGGACTGATTGACAGGCTCTTGAGCGGGTGGCAGTGAGGTGTTGGCCAAGGCCCAAAACTTGAGGGGGGAAAAAGAAAATGGCCGCCGCACCACCAGCTGTCACCGTCAGCGTTGTCTTAGGAACCAGAGAGTGGGAATCATATATGGATGGTGTGTGTGTGTGTGTGTGTGTGTGTGTGTGTGTGTGTGTGTGTGTGTGCGCGTATGTTTCATTTTCCCAGGCAAGAACTTATAGACTTTGTGTCTCCCCGACCAGTGCCATGCTAAATCATTTATCTTGGGTCATCTTATTCATTGATTAATTCATAATAAATAATAATAGATAGAATTCACTTTAAACACTTTTACATGGATTTAAAGTAATAAATAAATAGATACGTTGATGTTGATGTGAAAGTTTTATGAAGGAAGCTCAAGCAAACTTAACACTCTTGCTTTCTTCAGTCCTTTCAACACTGCTGTCATTCATTTTGCCCTTAAGAAATGTACACAATGTTACTTGCACCACATTATTTTACAAAATTTTCTCCCAAAAATATTAAAGTAAATTTTCATTTTAATGTTGTGTGTTTATGCTGAACGTGGTGCGCCTGCGAGAACAAAAAATGTCGGGCTAAACAAATGTGTGCTCTTATTTATCTGAAAAGACAGTAAAAGTGTGTGTGTGTGTGTGTGTGTGTGTGTGTGTGTGTGTGTGTTGAAAGAGATAGAATGAAGGAGTCCAAACGTATGTGTGAGTTGAAGCAGAATGTACCATTAGATGACTTCATACATTTTTTCATCTCTTTCCTAAACGAATTTAAAAAAAGAAAGGGGGAAAAAAAAGTAAAAGAACAGAAACAGCTGTGTGTCCATTTCCCCGCAGATACAGCCATGCCGTTGGGGGAAAAAACCTGCTTATAAACGTCTCCGTGTGACATCAACACAAAAAAACATTTCATACAAATGAAATTATATTACGGTGAATAATAAATGTGCTTATGCTCGGGCGAAAAAGAAGTTAACAGTACAATAGTTTGGAAGGTAAAATACTTTGCATTTAATCTTTTTTAAAAAAATTTTGTAAGCAAAGCTAAAGGGTGAATACACAGAAGGGTATTGTATATTGTTTTTAATGTGTGTGTGTGTGTGTGTGTGTGAGTGAAAGACAGAGAGAGAGCAGACGTTCTCTGACCGCGGGCATGTCGGGTCATTGGCATCAGACCAAATTTTTCCCGGTCGGGAAAATGTCTGCTCTCCACACGTCTGTAGAAGAAAAAAGAGCGCAAAAGAGAGAGACATTTGTATCTCTCACGCTACCGTTTTCACCGAAAAGAGCGAAGGCGATGCACTTTCTGCCTCACTGTCAAACACACAATCATATCTGAGACAAGTGCCGCTAATAAATGCTAATCCCTTCAAATGCTAGAGAAGTGGAATATATTATCAGGAAGAAAAAGAGTATGAACGGTTTCAGCTTGGAAAGGGGATAGAAGTGTGTGTGTGTGTTAAATTTCCATATATTAGATTGCGCATAAAATGATTCATCTATATATATATATATATATATATATATATATATATATATATATATATATATATATATATAAATCATGTTTTTTTTAGGATTATTATACTTATTAAATATAATAAGTAAATATAATTAATAATAAATATTGCATTTTTGCCTTCATTGTTACAAATACAAGCGTACCTATGACATATATTTGAAAAACAAAACATTAATCTGTATCGTTAGGAGAAAAACATTACAGTGTTATGAACAATCTGTGATTCTATAAAACATGATTCTATAAGATATATAGCATCAGAACACACTAATAAATACTCTCTATACTAATCTTACTTGACCGATCGAGTGCAAAGCTGATGTATCATAGATACTGATTACGGTGCTCAGAGTGAAGACGATCATATCGATCTATTAATCGACTATTGAGATGAATAGAAATGAATAAATGAGACTCTTAAAACATTACCAATAATAACGAAAACCTCTCTCAAAGCGTGTATTAGGTTTCCTCGCACTCTTTTCTTCTGAAAGTTTACTCTTTCTGTTTCAGTTTTTCTTTGCCACTGAGCAGCAGCATCATCACGCTCAACGCTCCGGCAGCCATTTTGTTGCGAGTCCCACTAATCAAATTAGCGCCATCCCATTTGTTTACATGCACATTTCACAAAGGGAACTTTTGTTCGGCTGCAGCTGCAGATAACAGAGCGGTCCCGAATATTTTGGCCAAAGGAGAAAAAAAAAGTACCGTAGTCATGCAGTGATGAATTCCTCATGCTGTCTGTGACAGCAGCATTACGTGTTCTACGACTGTTCAGTGTTTCTGTTTGGAAAAGTAATTCTGTAGGAATATTATAGGATTTAGTCTTTTTTTTTTTTTTGCATTATTGAAGTAAATGTAATAGAAAACTGTAATAAAAAGCTTGTTTTTTAATTCTATAATGGGGTAATGTTTAAAGATGTGTTTATTTACTCCACACACACATACTTTCTGAATACAAATGGTTTTGTGAAATCACACACACACACACACACACACATATTACAGTGTGTCAGGATTCCAGTTAGAGTTTAGTGCAGACCGATGTGGTGAGAATGCAGAGTGTACAGACATGAAACAGTAATGCAGTGTGTATAACACGTTTATAACACGAGTCAGCAGGAAAAGGTATTCTGTGGGAAAAATCAGCGCAGGATGTTCAGCTTTTTTTTTTCTTCTTTTTTTTTTTTTGAAGACAGGCATTGTGCATGTTTTATCCAGATGTGAAATTCATCTGAATGATTAGAGTTGGTCTAGTGGAACTTTAGTAGATGTAGAGATAGAGACGAAATTCTCACTTAATTTCAGGACATCAAATTAATGGAAATGTGGATAAATATTTTCAAAACCTCGCTAAGAGTTTTAACTGGTACTGATGAACTTTTATTCTATATGATGGACGATATAGAACAAGATGCTTTTCATTATGTATAAATAACAAAGCTCATGACACATCAGCATCCTTTTTTTCATTTTTTATTTTTTGCATGGAAATGATATTAAGAGAAAAGTAATTATGAAAAATCATGTCATTATTATTATTATTATTATTATTGTTATTGTTGTTATATACTAATATTTCTATTATATTATGTTATAAATATTATAACATTGTTATTACAAATATACATAATTGTTGTTGATGTAAATATAAACAACAATTATTCATTTTTGAAAACAACAAAATTATTATTTAAAAGCATTAACCTTAATAACAACTCTTCTACTTCCTATTATTATATTATTATTATTATTATTATTATTATTATTATTATTATTTCAAATTGTGCTCATTATCTTCACAGAGCTAAATCTCGTGCAAGAGAGTGAAAGCTGGTTGTGATGCAGGGGAGGGCGTGCATTGGTCAGGGTCATTTCTCTGCTGGCTGAGAGATAGAGAGCAAAAACTAGAGAGAAAGAAGAGGAAAATGAGAGAGAGAGAGAGAGAGAGAGAGAGAGAGAGATGGCAAGATGGAACTAAAAGTTGGCAAAGAACGAAGTGACGGTCATCAGTTCAATTTCAATTTCACCACATTTTATTGGCATGGCGATGGTTTGTATTGTCCAAGCTTCGGGTTATAACTATGTGTATATTAGATATTAATAAAGAAGAATATTGTTATCGGTTCTACTAGATAATAACAGAAACGTGTGGCTTGTGCCGCACTGAAATGTATTCCCCCCACATCAAAGCCCTGATTTAGGGGGAACATTCAGGCTGCAGTGCCATCCAACACTGTGGGGAAAGTTCACCTCACGCCAAAAGAGGAGGAGAGAGAGAGAGAGAGGGCCGGACGCAGAGAGAAAGAGGATGAGAATGAAGGATGGAGAGAGCAATAGAGAGGATGAAAAAGGGTTTTGGCATTCGTCCTTACCGGGACGAATTATGAAATTGTTTCTTAATCCGAGAAAGAGAGACAGATGAAAACAAAAACAGGGAAGGAGGAAGAGAGAGAGACTTTTCTTTTAGCTATAAAACACTCGGGTCAATTGCCCACCCAGGTAGCCTTCCTTCTGCCTCTTTGTGTGTGTGTGTGTGTGTGTGTGTGTGTGTGTGTGTGTGTGTGTGTGTGTCAGCTCCCCCTCCATGTGTATGTTTGAAGGGGTTTTCTGAGTCTATTATCCCCTACCTGACCCCTCTATTCATCTCCCACAATCCTTCACAGCAGCCGAGCAGGTAGTGCAGCCCCTTAGCCCTTTTAGCTTTTAGTTCTAACCGCACTCCGACTGCTTTCTAAACAAAAGCCAGAGTTTAAATGAATCTGATTGAGAGTGTCCGTGTGTCATTTAGCCCAGAAGCTAAACTAAACTAAGCTAAGCTAACGCTGCATTCTTCACTTCTTGTTTTTTAACGCTCCTAACCCTCCAGTGGTATTATTGCTATTTTCATTTGTAGTGATACATAATTAAAATCTGTGTTCATGTCCTCAGTTTGGTTTGAAAAATTAAATAAATAAATAAATAAATAATACTTGTTCACAGCGGCAACAGGTTGCCATGTGGAAGAGCAAGGGGAAAAAATCTGCAGAAGTCTGAATGTTTTTTTTTTTTCTTTCCCTATTTTTTTATTTTTTTATTATTATTTTCAAACGCCATGTTTGTGCAGAAATCACAGATTCACCATAAGGGCTGCTTTGCATTTTTAATTTAGTAACTAACATATGAATACATTTGCATATTAATTAGTTGCCGATTAAATCATGCATACATAATTGCCTGCTTACTGTGTTTAATGTTTGTCAGAATCGTGCGAGGCCCCGGCTTGATTAATGCCATTTCTGAGATTACAATTGGACTCAGCCACGGGTTCGAGGGTTCAAGAAGCTGAAAAATAGTTTGGGGGAAAGAAGTTTTTTTGACAACATACATATTTCAGAGATTTTCGAAGCCCCCAAAACTGCAGATTCCTCTTAGACCTGTTCAAATTCATCCCCTGTGTGCCGTTCACTAATGCAGCCCTTAATTACACTGCCTATGCAATTCTGTTCTTCTTTTTCTTTTTTTTTATTTTATTCATTCTTGGTTTTGCTTTCGCCAGTTTATTACACACGACCCCACAATTGAATT
Source organism: Cranoglanis bouderius (assembly GCA_023630585.1). Classification (NCBI taxonomy): domain Eukaryota; kingdom Metazoa; phylum Chordata; class Actinopteri; order Siluriformes; family Cranoglanididae; genus Cranoglanis; species Cranoglanis bouderius. Next base: position 3,360,315 of record CM042541.1, read on the forward strand.
AGGGGCCGAATAAAAACTTGAATAAAAAAGGATTCATTAAAAAAATAAAATAGAGAAACGGAGGCTCCTCATTAGTCTTAACAACGTTTTTTTTGTTTTTCTTTGTTTTTAAAGAAGCGTTTGTGTGATCCGGCGATTACTCCACGCTGAGTGAAATAAAGCTGATTTAGAGAACACAATAGGCCGTGTGAATACACAACTCGCTCTTTATCTCTCTCTCTTTATTTCACGGCCATCATCGCTCTCTCTGCGTGCTTTTAAAAAGCGTTTCAGCATGGACTTTGAGCAGAGAGTCGTCTTATGGAACGATATTGGCCTTCGCTATGATATTTTGAGAGCGCTAACAATTCTTCACTGATTTGTTCCCTATATTTGTGTAGCCATCTTTAGCCCTCAGTGCATCCGCATGCCTAATAGGAGTCTGAGGTGATTAGAAGTATGTAGTGAAATAATTTGTTGCTCCTCCATCTTTGTCTGAAGAGAAAATGCTAAAAAAAGAAAAAAGAAATTAAAGAAAGTGAAATGTGTGAGATAAAGACATCCATTTTAATTTGTCATTGCTTTTTTTTTATTGCTGCATAATTTGTCATGGTACTAAGAAAGTACAAGGAATTATTTAAATGCAAAATAAACAGTTAGATGCAACATGTAAAACAGAAATTGAACTGAAAACGTATTACAATACCAAAGTATTAAAGAGCTTGACCCATCCCCCCCCAGTCTTTTAATTCTTGCCATTGAGAGTAAAATAATTTGTAGAACATGGCGCGGTATTGATGTATTTTGTAACACACACAAAAGATTTTTACTTCTCTGGTTGTAGCCGTCCCGAGTCCCCATTAAGTGACTCTCAAACATATGGATATTTCTGGCCAAATCTGGCTTTTCTGAAAATGACAATATAAGCCCCGCAGCCCTCGCAAGAACGTTTCAGGCCGAGCGATTTTGCAGCGTTTTAAAAGATTTAAGCTTCGCAAAGCTCTTATAGTTCAGTGTTTTACAGCAGGCAAGACTGAGAACAAGCTAAACGCTGCCTCAGACGTAATACAAGCTCCAAGTCCTGTTAAACACTCTTTGACAGCTTTCTTGATGCTGGTTTAATTTTTGTATTTTGTTACAATTGGTGCCTAACCACATTTTGTACTTAGCACACAAGTAAAGGGATATCTGGAACATCTTAGCTGGCAGCATAGCAGCTTTTCTCAAACTTAAAATGCTAAAATGATAACAGAAAGATCAGAGTTGTTGGCTTTATGTGTAGAAATGTGGTTGAAAAGAACCACAAGAGGAAAAAATGTGGTTTTCGGGCAGATTGTGCTGTGTGGAGGATTTGTGTGTGTGTGTGTGTGTGTGTGTGTGTGTGTGTGTGTGTGTGTTATATGTATAATTTAAGAGTGTATTTCCATCTGACGTGCATATTTTATTAGATATATGATTATTATAAAATAATATTTAATTCCAAGCGCCCTTAATATTTCACCTCACATAATGTTGCCACTAAATAATATTCAGATGATTCAATGAAGAAATGGAGACAGAGCGAAAAAGATATTTACGCTTGGCAAAGTTTCTAACGAGTAAAACAAACAAATCCGAACAATATCAGTGATTAAAATGACCGCCGCTTCCGATGGAGAGAGCATTCCGAAAAGAAAGAGACTTACCAAAACAGGCCACAAATAAAAAACAATAAAGGTATATGAATATACGATGAATATAAGATGAATAAGGAAGAAAGAACTAGGCATCCTAAATGATTCAAACTGACAACGTTTGAAAAGCTTTCGCTTTGGCATATGTGAATTATTTACTTCCTTTTGGGATCTATTCCCAGAGGTTGGACTTTTTCTTTCTTTTTTTTTTTTTTTTTTGTCTCTCCCTTTCTTTTTGTCTCCTTGATGAGCTAAATTTGGCAGCCTCACACACTTCAGTTGTAGGAGAGCTGCTACAGCCCATGTTTTTTTTTTTTTTCTTTTGTTTTTTTTTCTTTTTGCGGTTAGCCGACATGACACAAAACAAACATGCATTTATTTTATCCTGTGCAGTCAATATTCACATCATAGAAGAACAGAATGAACAGAAAGTGGGTTTATTTATTATTATTATTATTATTAAAATGTATATTATTATTACAAATTATTATTAAAATTTATATGTTGAAATCTGAGGCTGTAAAGCGTCCTAAAATTCACCGTTTATGTTTTTATGATTTTTTATCTTGAGCGTGATGTATTTCCGTGCAGCATCACTCTATGTATCGAATCGCTCTTGCTGATGAAGAGAAAGATGAGAGCGAATGACAGAATGGTGTTTCACCTAGCTCTCTGATCCTTCTTTTCCTACAGCTCCTCTTCCTTCCTGTATTTCCATGAGCGTGTTTTTCCCCTCTAGTCTTCCATGCTTTAGGCTTCGGGACTGTGTATTGATGTTTAGTCTGTGTGTGTGTGTGTGTGTGTGTGTGTGTGTGTGTGTGTGATGTTCTAGCTGCCGGTGAGGTAACTCTTCTCCACATCCCATACAATATTATTCCAGCCACCTTGAGATCTGTGTTGCAGTACACACACATACACACACACACACACACACACACACACACACACACACACACACACACACACTGGATGGTCATGGACCTGGAATGTTCCCGTGGTGCATTTGTTTCAACCCAAATTTTTTCAAAGTGTGTGTGTGTGTGTGTACCATAAGTAAATGTGCCCTTTTCCATTGCCTCATTCATCACTTCTTGCAGGTGCTCTCTATGACTATCTCTCTCTCTCTCTCTCTCTCTCTCTCTCTTTCTCTCTCTCTCTCTTTCTCTCTCTGATACATTTTTATCTTTATTTAGACACCATCTATTTCTTTCTTTTGTTCTTTCTTCCTTACTTGCAGTGTTTTTTTTTTTTCTTCCTAATTGTAAGTTGGGTTCTCAGGCAGCGGCTGACACACACAATGTTGGTGGCGGGCCAGCGCCGAAGACAGATGGTGAAGTTATTAGATGTGCATCATACGATTCCCTTCCTGCCTCTCGTCTTTTAATCAAATTGAAGCAGAGAGAGAGAGAGAGAGAGAGAGAGAGAGAGAGAGAGAGAGAGATTATTAACAGCACTTGTATTCTATTTGTATTCAGGGGCCACTCATGTTTATCTAGTGCATAGATAGATAAAAAGATAGATAGATAGATAGATAGATAAAATAGATAGATAGATAGATAGATAGATAAAAAGATAGATAGATAGATAGATAGATAGATAGATAGATAGATAGATAGATAGATAAAAAGATAGATAGATAGATTCACACACACACACATTAGACTAGATAAACATGATATGAACATGTGGGTTCGTCTTTGTATTTTGTCCTCATTAGTGTCAAAGTGTGTGTGCTTGTGTGCTCACGTGGCCGAGACATATAAATAGATCGAGATAAGAAAAGAGAGAGAGAAAATGTCTGAAAAGAAAAAAGAACTGACATTCGTTCCTCTTTTAAGGAGTTCAGCAGAGTTCAGAGCCGGCGATCTATTCCAGATTTATCACGGAAAGAAGAAAGTGTTTGTGTGTGTGTGTGTGTGTGTGTGTGCAGGGTACGAGTGGGAGAGAGAGAAAGAGGGAGGGAGGGAGGGAGGGAGGGTCCGTCTGCGCTCCTCCCCTTCAATAACCCCGACGTCAGAAATGGTTTCTCCCTCGTTTGCATATTCACTACGCTTTTCCCCGGCCATATGGGAAAATGCAACTGAAGGAATTGTTGTGAAAAAAAAGAGGGGGGAGAGAAAGAGAGAGAGAGAGAGAGACAGCAAGTTTTTCAAAACTAAAATACTTGTTTTGGGCACGCTAACGGACAAGGGAGGAAAAAAAGGGGGAAAACAGAGGAGAAGAGGAAGAGATGTACTGCGCTTACACCATCCCCGGCGTGTATTACTACAACGGCAAAGCGGTAAGCGCCACTCAAGTCTCAAAATGAAATGACAGCTGATTTAGCTTTGTCATCTCTTACCTACAAGTGCTTTTCTGCCTCTGGTGATGTGCCCTGAGCTCAGATTTTGGTGCCTGGGCTGAGACTTTCATGTGCTTAGTCTTCCTGTAGTTTCTCTTCTGCTTTAAACATTTGGACAAAAGAGTTTGTCCTGCTTTCAAAAAGTGTCCTGTTACTAAATGTGTTTCAAGAACATGCTATTTGTTACCAAAGTGTGTGTGTGTGTGTGTGTGTGTGTGTGTGTGTGTGTGTGTGTGTGTGTGTGTGTGTGTGTGTGAGAGAGAGAGATGCAAGTAGAGAGCTCACTTTTGGATGCAGTGTATTTGCAGCTGTTCACATCCTAATGCCGTTAGCGTGGATTCAGTTCTTTTCAATTATCTCAAATGGGTCATAATGAAAATACAACCAGAGCCGCAGGAACGTCTTAATTCAATCTAGCGCAATTTAGAGCAAATCAGCTGGTGTCATCTCTGAAAGAGAGGGAAAAATACCCAGCGCACTCCGACTTAACCGAATATATCATGATTTACATTTGAAAGACAAACAGAAAAAAGGAAAGAAAAAAAAAAAACAACAAAAGGAAACAGAGTCGCGTGCAACCAAGTCTGTTTCAAATTAAGAGGTTTGCTGTGATTAAAAATGTGTTTGTCTGAAGCGTGATTCAGTGCAACACAATGTTCCTTTCATTACCCTCGTACCTGTGAGATGTCAAGGCCCTGAAACGAATGACAGCACAGAGAGAGAAAGAGAGAGGTGAACTAAAGAGTTTTGTTTTTCTCTCTAGTTGTTTGAGTAACTTTCTCTCTCTCTCTCTCTCTCTCTCTCTCTCTCTCTCTCTCTTTTGCTGTCTGTTGTTCCAATATGAAGAAGGGTGAGAAGGCCATAGGCCCTGTATGCATCCCAGCAAACACACACACACACACACACACACATAGCTCACCCTTGCAAACGAATAAGCAATATCACTCTATCTCTCTTTATATATATATATATATATATATATATATATATATATATATATATATATATATATATATATACAATCTTTTAGGTTAAAAAGACACAAATGTTGTGAAATATGAAATTTGTACTTAGCAATTGAAGATTTTTGTTTTTTTAAATTTTTTTAATGAACATTATTAATTAATATTATTAATTGCTACAGTGATTACTATTGCAATTCGTTCTAATTTTAGTGTTTTACTTATTTGTGGAGATGATACATCAGCATTTCTAAAATAACTCCATGTTCTTAACTTCTGAATTGCTGAATTGGATTTTATTTGTTTGTTTGTTTGTTTATTTGTTTATTTATTTGAATTAAAAATGTGAGGAAGAAGAACAATTCATGCTCTACCATTTAAAGTTCTTGCCAGGTGATTTTGGCATTTTTCCGCTCCGTGTCTAGACGTTGTTTCTGTTTGTCTCTCCCTTTCTTTTTTGTGTGCCCAGAAGTGAGAGGGCATCCTCACACATGCATACACACACACACACATACACACGCACACACATACACACGCACGCACGCAGACGGGCATCTCCGTGCCTCCTTTAGTAAGCACAGTAGCTCCTTTGTGAGTGATTTTTTTTTTTTTTTTTTGTTTATGATACGTGGGCCATTGTGCTCGTCTTGAGCCTATGCCAAGCATCTCGCTGTGATCGTTTATCCTCAGAAGTTTAAAACACACACATATGAGATGGTGTGTGTATCGCCGAAAAAACAGCATGCGCCGCCCGGCCACACTGCGGTACGTTTTCAAAGCGTGTGTGTGGAATTTTTAGGAATACGCAGGCCCGGTTTTTACTTTTATAGCATCCCGTCTTTTATTGTATGTTGTGCTTTTGATGTCTTCATTTTTTCCCCCTTGTTTCTAACTTGAAATAATTTGACTTCACTAGACATTGACAGCATTTGAGTTACCTTTTGTCATTTTTAGATGGGCTTTATAAATGAAATTGACAATTCCTGAGATTTATAAAAATAAAAAAAAAGTTAAGAAAGATACAGAGAGAGAGAGAGAGAGAGAGAGAGAGCAGCATTCTGGTCTAATGAATCAACAAAAGCAAGAGGCACCTCAAAAACAAAAGGCCTCGACACACGCACAACGCCGGCCGCTTCGCATTGTCATGCTAAAAGCCCATTTGAATATTCTTCAAGTTTTAATTAGCTCTCATAAACTTGTGCCAAGAACCTCCTCTCTCCAAAATTGTCAAAATGTTGAAAAATAAAAGTAATTTTTTTTGTGTGTTTAAAGATGCATCACATACGAGATTGTATATATTTTAGATTGTATATATATATATATATACATAGAGAGATAGAGATAGAGATAGATAGATAGATAGATAGATAGATAGATAGATAGATAGATAGATAGATAGATAGATAGATAGATAATTATTACATTGTGATACCAACTGAATGTCAAGCAATAATAATTATTAGTCGAATAAAATAATTAAAATTTTTAATTATTATTTTATATATTAATTGGAACAAAAGTAGAATTGGTCATCAACTGAACATCAACTACAAAGACATACTACTACTACTACTACTACTAATAATAATAATAATAATAATAATAAATTATTATTCTTGCACTTGCAGTTATTTAACTGTATTATTTTGTCATTTTAAAGAAATTTTTTTCCCACTATACCCATCACTTCTATTCAGTCCGAACTGTTTGCTTTTGACATACAGACATTTTAATAATAAACCTAAAAAGATGTTATCACCGTGTAACGGTGTGTGTATCGTCTACTGATCCGGTTCTGAGTGTGTGTGTGGTCTACTTCTGCTCTTCACACTCTGTGAGAATTAAAACATACTGCTATATTCATTTTGACAATTTTCCCCTTGTTTCTTGTTTTAATTCAGATGAACCCCTTTACCACATTTTATTTCTCTATATTTATAAAGCTGTTTATTTCAACTCAAAAAATTCTTTCACTACAGACCAAAAAAATCGTAATGTTTTTCACAATTTCCAAAATAACATGGAAGTATTTTTCCAATAAGCCACATGACACCGCATGCTTACTGACATTTAGACGAGGTGTTGTAGGAAACGTGCTCCAGCTGAAACAGTCACCGGCTCTCTCCCTGATCACGCTCTTATGGGACGGACTTTACCGCTCAGTGAGAAAACCTCGTCCCACCAATTACAGTGCACCATACCGGCAACATACACGCTAACACTTCATGAAAGGGGCCTCAAATGTTTCAGGCTCTCATTAAAGCTAGAGATTTTAATGAGTGTAGAATCCAAGCAGAAACACTGTGCACCGTTAACTCATGGGCTAAATTATTATTTGTTATTTATTTATTTATTTTCAACGTTGATGACCTATCCAAACATTTGCTTTGTAGTATAAACTATAGAAGAAAATATATTCCTGAAATAAGTTATAGTAAGGAATATGAATTTATTCATGAAAGAAGAAATGGCATATGTTAAATACGGGATATAATAAAAAAACAAATTAATAAAAATAATCTAATAGTGTTATGTAATAAAAGGACGTCGTATAATAATAAAGACAAAAAGAAATGTGTTATGAATAATTGTAAGATATGTTGAATATTCTGAGTGATATATTTACAGAGTGAAGTTATGAGCTGAAGGAACTTGGGCAAATTGAGCGTACAGCCCAGATCCCAGAGGTATTATGTGTTTTTTTTTTTCTTCCCCTGTCCTCTCACACACATGTGAGCTGTAATGTGATGTACAGGAGCAGCTGCATGTGTGTGTGTGTGTGTGTGTGTGTGTGTGTGTGTGCTTGCATTTTGATTCTCATGCCAGAGCTCAGTAAAAGCCGGGCAAGCAGGACGTGACTTTCAATAAACCGCCGAACTACACAGCTCCTGTCTGTATCTCTCTTCTCTTTCCGCTTCATCCTTACGTCCTCCCTCTGGCTCGCGATTCTCTCCGTGTTTCTCATTCTCTCTTTTTTTCCTCTCTCCTTTGTCAGTCCATCCTTCCACGCTCCAGCTCTAAATGTTGGCTGTGACACACTCGTCCTCGATTACGGCACTGAAAGAGAGTCTTTGTTAGAGTAAATCCTATTGAAATAGGTCACACGCGTGCACACTCACACACACACACACACACACCTCTCCACCCGCAAATTATATCGAAAGAGTCTGATAAAGTGGTCGTTCTCTTCAAAATCTTACATACAAAAGCTCCTGGTGTCAGGAAAGGCATACTGTATGTGTGCCAAAATATTGGAGATGAGTTCGGTGCACACTGGAGATTTATTTCTGTGTCTCGATGGTCAAGATTGCATTGATCAGTGTCTCTGTGGTGTTGTTTATAAAGCAATATCACATATATTTTTCATTTATTTCACATATTATTAGTGTAGAGACATGTTACAGATTTTTGTTAATCTTGTGCATCATTGTTGAGTTGGGTTTAATGCTTTATCCATGTAGTGGTTGGTGGATTGTAATATTTTTAGGAATATTGCTGTTGCTAAAATGGATTTTTCATGCCATGTTGTTTAACACAGGTTTATTTGTTCCTTTTTGATGCTAAAGCCTGCATTGGCCTCAGTTTTTTCTTTCGAGCATGATTAAAACTAGACTAAGTATCTCTCCATTCATGAGCAAAAGCAGGTCATTCTTAATCGTCTTTCAAATGACATCATCGTGGATATCATAATTAAATACATTTTAAAATACATGTGCGATATAATAATATTACTGTACACATTTAAATAATGAGCCTAATTTGTAAATAGCTGGATTGTGTGAAATAGTTCAAATGGTCCCTGGCTTTTTTTTTTTTTTTTTTTTTTTTTTTTTTTTTCCATATATCACTTTCTTTGGAATACATGCCATACCCACTTTTTGCTAATACCTGCTTCTACTCTTTAGCCAAGTCTAGGTACAGCATAACATATACAGGAAAAGCTAGAGCACTTTTCCAAACATTAGCTGTAATCGTCCACGCACAAACACACCCACGCATCTCGCTGCTGATCGATCACTAATTCAGCAAGTTAAAAGCAATGTCTGTTTTTCCCCTACACAGTCCAGTTCCAGCATAGTGGGGGGAAAAAAGAAACATGAAAGTAATCACGTCTTTGATCTTGCCGCGCTTTATTATTACAATCTGCGCCGAATAACTTGCCTCTGATTGGCCCGTTCTGTATTGGACTTTAATCCATATGTTCATCATTACGCCTCGTAACTCATGTAATAAGGAAGCTCGAGTCTGAGGCCCAAGGCCTGCATCCTAATCCCAATTAACTTTATATGGGGCCGTGTGTGTGTGTGTGTGTGTGTGTGTGTGTTTTCTTTTTTTCCTCCTCAAGTTGTCTACACCCTTGACGTTTTTGATGTTGGTGTGATTAGTGTAATTTCGGTGTCTAATAACGTCCATTAAAACCTGAAATAACAATGACAGAGAAGATGAAGTGTGTGTGTGCACGTGTGCGTTTGTGGGCTAAGATTTAAAATGAAGCGGAATGTGTTTGCACGTGGTTCTCGTGTGTGTCTTTTAATGACGCACGTGATTTGGTCCGGACATATATCATATTTAACCTTAATATCTGTTTACTTGATCGGTTATTTAAATAAGGAATATGTGATGTGGAGCAAAAATATTCCTTGTGTATATCATGTATTAGAGTTTTTTTTTTTTTTTTTTGACTAAGATCTCCTTTTTTTCGCTGATTAATACCATCGTTTTATATTTTGCTTGGACACACACCAAATTTCATGCTCAGATTTTCACTGCCGCAGCGGGATTTCTGAACCTGTGTGTGCGCGTGCGTGTCACCAACTCTCGAGACCCGCTCTTAGCACAGACGCAGGGAAAAGACGGTATTCTGTGGTGACTTCAAGTTCAGCCTTATAAGCCCCGTCCCATTTCTTACTTTCATTCTTTTCTTTGATTTGTGGAAGTTCACGATTTAATATTTTATTCATAGCAACCAAGAACAGACACTTCAGTTGTGGCTACCAAAAGCTCATTCACACTTTTATAACACGTTATTATTTTATACACATTACACATTGTAATGTACATTCTCCTACACGTGTTTTTAATACAGATTTTGTCTTAGATGTTTATTTTATGACTTCTGCATTATTGAGTCAGTTTTTTAAAAAAAAATAGATTTCCAAGGTACTTTTCCAGCAAAAAATTTAATGTAAAAGAATCAGTAAAGAAGCATACTACATACTACATAATATACCACTTTTCAGACAGAAAACACAATGAAGTCAGGGTTTACCTACAACAACTGTGGCAGATTCTCCAAGATGCTCAGACAATTACCAGATAATTTCCTTATAAAACTGCATTTTATTTATTTTTAAAGCAAAATGTTGTCACACCAAATTTTGACTTTGTTTAGTTTATTACTGATTACTGCTCTTTATAGTATATTTTGTACATAGAAACATTTAATTTCTTATTTTTGAGGGCATCTTTATTTGCATGTGCCTAAGACTGTGTATCTAATGCCTCATGAGCATTCAGTTCCAGCAAGAATTTGGCATTTATCATATTTCAGAAAAAAAGAAAAAAAAATACACAAAGTAGTTAACTATTAAATAGTTCATATTTAATTCTAATTACAGGTGCACAATCTAACATGAACACTGTGTGTGTGTGTGTGTGTGTGTGTGTGTGTGTGTGTGTGTGTGTGTGTGTGAGAATGCTCTTGTGAACTGTGTATTATTCTATATTCATCATTTTAGCCTTAAACACTAAAACATCCACATGAAACAGGGGAGACAGGAAATAAAGTTCTGTCACAAAACATCGAGAGGAGGTGTGTAAGCAATGTAAATCTATCCATGCATGATGATGCCAGATTGTGCACACTCAGTAAAGTAACTGAGAGGATTTGATTGGATATCGCAGCAACACAATTAACCACGCCTCTTAATAATGTATTCGTTCAAACATTTACACTACATTTACAGAATTTGGCAGACGTCCTTATCCAGAGCGACTTATATTTATTTCATTTATACATCTGCACAGTTGAGGGTTAAGGGCCTTGCTCAAGGGCCCAACAGTGGCAGCTTTGCGGTGCTGGGATTTGAACTCATGACCTTCCGATCAGTAGCCCAACGTCTTAACCACTGAGCTACCACTGCCAAACCCAACCCCCTTTTTAGGTTTGCGTGCTCTGTGCCAAGCTATGCTATGATTATGAAGAAAATTATGATACTACATGTTAGAGCTTACATGTTAGTTTAATTTTAAAAAATACAATTTTACTTTGTTATTGATATTTTGAATTATTAACCGTCTGTGTTTTTTAATATATATATATATATATATATATATATATATATATATATATATATATATATATATATATATATATTCATAATTATATAGATATACGGGTTGTTTGTTTTAATTGGGATATTTGAGTATGTCCATCCTTAAGTTCTGTGCTCCCGTTGTGTGTGTGTGTGTGTGTGTGTTTACCCAGTATGCACGCAGCACTCCTTTGTGAGCATATTTTTTACGGATGTGTATAACAGTACAGTTTTTGTCACTACCTTTCCGAACACTGGCGACATTGCAAGTGTGAGTTGTAAAAGCGGCACATCGCTCTAAAAACAGCAAAAACAACACAGGCGCTAACAACAGCTACACAAAGACTGCGGTAACAGAGTTGCATTAGCCTGCCAAGAGAGGACGTGTGTGTGTGTGTGTGTGTGTGTGTGTGTGTGTGTGTGTGTGTGTGTGTGTTTGTGTGTGGGATGCAGATGCGTAACGATGGCACATGCTTTTGCAGATGGCCATGAGATGGTTTGGGGGAGTAGAGGGTTATGGAAGTGAGAGAAACAAGGAAGTGGGTTTTTTTTCCTCGAAGATTTTGTGTGTGTGTGTGTGTGTGTGTGTGTGTGTGTGTGTGTGTGTGTGTGTGTGTGAAGAATGTTTTTCTAAAACTTTGAGATCTCCCTTAATTACTCCCATCAATTGATTATTTATGGAGGCAATTAATGGACTGTCAGAGAGCCAGTTGGCGTCTCACCAGCTCCGCAACAACTAAGCAGGTTCTTTGCGTTCCAAAATCCAGACACACTCACACACACTCATCTCGCCATGGTTGTCTTCCTTTTTTTCTTTTTCTCTCTCCTTCCCTCATATCTTTCGTAGTCATCGTGATTAGCCATGTTTGTGTCCAAGAAGGATTTCACATAGATAAACAGACAGCGAAAGAAAAAGAGAGCGAGTTTGTGTCGTTCCACTCCTCCTCTCACCCCTCTCTCTGGTCCCTCTCTCCCAAGGTAGCACTTCCAAAGGTCTGTCTGCAGCCTTGCTTAAACCATTCCAGATTTCCTCTCATCTCCGCTGCTAATCCTCTGAAAATTGATTTGGCTTCATGTTCCCGAACAGTGCACCATCTGACTGTGTTTCAAGCTACACCCGATTCACTACACACGGCACTGTTGTTCTAGGTTGTTCTAGGTTAGTGTCTGCCTGTTACCCATAATGCTATGCGATGTGTTGAAGACAACAGGTGGTCTGCATATGAGTATGGCTGATCTCCTCTAGCTTTGGTTTCTGTGAATGGTTAGTGGAGTGCCATGATTTAATGGAAATGTGACTCATTTCTAATACAATCTTGTGAATATATTGTGAATATTCAATTTCAACCCATTTGCATTATACTCTTTTAATTTAATAACACGTAAATTCAATTCCTACATTTTTAGCCCTGGGCATGTCCACCCTCAGACTGTGAGATGTTTGCGACGGTGTTTATGTGACTGTACAACCACAGAATGATGTACAAACAGTGTGCTATTACTGAAAAATCACTCGTTCTGTTCCCTAGAGGTTTCACAGCACAGTGAACAGGGTGCCAGGCACTATTTTGGACACCGCACGAGTTGCGAACGTAACGTGACTTTGCGTCATCTGCCTGCTGCATGTTAAGTCACATCTCAGCCAATCAGTAAGCGTTACCAGAACAGTTTTTGGTCATGTGACCACCTCGTTAGCGACGGCGTTCTGACCAATCCGATTACAGAATACCCATCTGCCCCATGAAAAGCTCCTTGAGTATATCACCATAGTGATGGGCTTGGACGGCAGCCATCTTGCCGCCTAGTTCTCTCGATGTATTTCCTGTGGGTCAAGAGCATGTTTCTCTCTCTCTCTCTCTCTCTCTCTCTCTCTCTCTCTCTCTCTCTCTCTCTCTCACACACACACACACACACACAGCAGCCTATTTATCCCATTTAAAAACACTGTACACTCTTCTATGTGTGCATTTTTTGCAAGAGTGTATGCAACATATTGGCAGTTTAACACACACACACACACACACACACACAACGGTTGTACATGTCTGATCATTTCATTTTCTTTAATTAATTTGCATTATTAGCATGATACCAAAGCTCAAAAATCTAATATTTTAATAATGATAATAATATATTGTACTTTATATGGCATATTTTAATTACTCAATGACATTTTTTTATGTATAATAATTGATTTCGTTCTCATCCAAAATGAGAAGTAAACTAGAATATTTCTCATCACTACACCTACCATTATATATATGAGCGAATGGACCTGTTGTATGTGTGTATGAGTGTGTCTGTGTGTTATTACTAGGTTTACAGATATAATATATTGTAATGCAGACCTCATACAATGTTCGATTGAACGCTGACCAACTGTGTGTGTGTGTGTATGTGTGTGTGTGTGTGTGGCTGTGGCTGTGTCTGTGTGTGTTAGTGAGACAGAGCAAATTGTAAGTGACTCTGGCAGCCTCACACATATGGCAGTAATTAGATTAAACTCAAAGAGGAAAACACTGCGAACACTTGCCAAAATCTGACTACCTGAAAGGCAGAGGGAAAATAATAAAAGAAGAAGCGAAGTGAAGATCTGTCACCTGTGGAAATATGGGAATAATACCTGCATTTTCATTTTCTAATTACCGCCTCCCTCCTAATAGAGTGATTTTTATTTCCTGTCGTTCTGCCTCTACTAACTTCTTTGCAAATATTATACACTGTCTGATCTGACAGCATGGAGAATTGCCTCCTTAAATCAGTGTACGAAACAGGAATTCTCTCTCCTTCTGATTTTTTCCTTTCTCCCTCACCCAGTTTATTTTTATCCTTCTCTTCATTTTAGTTCTATTATTTCTGTTTGTGCAAAATGTATGAGTATTTTTATGAATAAATATGACTTGAAAGGAAATTTGTGGGGGTGGGGGGGGGGGTGGAGCTTAATAGGAAGAAGGTCTGATAGAAGTAAAGCTCATGGAGTTGGAGATGAAGAAACTGAAGAGAGAAATAGCATTAGAGATGGGAAGGTGAAGGTGGAAACAGATATCGATATGTAGCTGGAGAACGAGGTAGTGAGGATGTGAGTAGAGGATGGACATTAAAGATCAATAGAAATAGAGATCGCTCAATTGGTCCAATGGACAATTGTATTTATTTCTTACAGGTGAGGCAAATGAAAGGAAGGGTAAAAAGATTAATGTAAAGATAAAGACAGTGGCAGTGGTAGATCAGTGGTTTGGACAACTGATCAGACGGTCGTGCTTTCAAATACCACCACCTCTAAGCTGTTAATGTTGGCCCCTTGAGCAAGGCCCTTAACCTTCAATCGCTCAGTAGTATCCCTTCTCAATTGTATGTCACCAAATAAGATACATGCAAATGTAAATAAAGACAGAGATAGTGGTAAAGATAGAAAAAATGTGAAAATGTAGGATATGAGCATGGTGAAGAAAGATGGAGATGGGAGGTAAATATTAATATGGATATGAGAATGGGGATGGGACATGCAGATGGAGAAGGGAATGAGGATGGAGATGGATATAAGGATGGGGAGCAGGGGTGAATATGTTGATAGATATGAGAGTGGATGGATATGAGTATGTAGAAGGATATGAGGATGGAGATGTGATGTGAGGATGCAGATGGATGGAGATGGGAGGTGAAGAATGAGATGGCCATGGAGATGGATGTGAGGATGATGACAGGAAGTGAATATAGCAGTGGATATGAGGATGGAGATATGGGGTGATAATATGAAAATGAGGATGGAGGTGAAAAGTGAAGATGGATATAAGGATGCAGATCAGGAGTGAAGATGGAGATGGATATGAGGATGGAGACTGGAGGTGAAGATGAAGATGGATATGAGGATGGAGGCTGGAGGTGAAGATAAAGATGGATATGAGGATGGAGGCTGGAGGTGAAGATAAAGATGGATATGAGGATGGAGGCTGGAGGTGAAGACTCCTCTCCTGTGGCTAGAGGCTGAGACCTATTACTTTATTTTGAGCACTACAGAAAGGTCATTATGAATGCATTGATACACAGAAGACGGTTTTAATGCAGAGAGAGATGTGCAGATTCTCTCTCTCTCTCTCTCTCTCTCTCTCTCTCTCTCTCTCTCTCTCTCTCTCTCTCTTTGAAATGAGTCTGTAGGAAAATTGAATGTGTCCTTCCAGGCCCACCATAGGGTATGGCATTAATAACCTGGCTAAATTTCTCTCTCTCTCTCTCTCTCTCTCTCTCTCTCTCTCTCTCCCTCTAGAGTGTCCAGGAAGTCACTTTACAGATAAAGTAATCTCTGTTATGGTAAATAATCACAGGTCTCATGAAATTGTGTGTGAGTGTCTCCTGTAACAGTGTCAAACCAATTACCTCCAATTTCCACTAGGGGGTGAAAAATATAATTATAATCAGATAAATATTGCAAGAGAACAATAGTGAAAATTTGCTCCACACACACACACACACACACACACACACACACACACACAATAGTAAAATAATGAAAAGGAAAAAGGAAGCATTAAAGCTCAGCTGGTAATCTGCTTTCTGATCTGATAAGGAAGACTAAGACATGAGAGACAATGTCTTTATGACACAAAGTCTCTCTCTCTGTCTCTGTCTCTCTCTGTAGCAGATGTCATCATAGTGGATCTTAAGAGTACACTTGTTTGCATGTGTGTTACCTGGCTATTCATTACACACACACACACACACACACACACACACTTACTGTAATACAGGCTATCATTTCTGAGCTGCCAGTGTGTGTGTGTGTGTGTGTGTGTGTGTGTGTGTGTACTCTCAGTTTTGCATAAGACCACAGAGGAGCACTTGCTACCTGCCATTTCCCCAATACAGTGAAGAAAAAAGTGAGGGATGGAGAAAGAGGAGAGGAAGACAAGGGCTAGAGCACTAGATTGTGTGAGGAAGAAAGCAGTGCTGATTATTTAAACAGCACCCCCTTTTTTTTTTTTTTTTGTTATTCTCAACGCCATCTGTGCTGCAGACCCGTTAAACCTGACAAGCTTTCCCATTACCCAGAGTTCCTGTCTCCATGGCAACATGCACACGCACACACACACGGGTTAAAGTTTTCTTCACGTTACTTTATGTCTACGTTATGTATTTGAATATAATAGTGATGTCATATAGGAAGCAGTGTCCACTGAATTTGACAGGTGCAGTGTGAAAAGGGGTTCAAAAGCTCCACTTTAACTCTTAATTTCAAGTTTATACAGCATTCTATGAGCAAATCATAATGCAGTCAGTAGGAGAGCAGTGCGTGTTGATTTTTTTTCTATAAACAGTCCCTCCAGGATTTTGTGATTTTGCAATCGCAGAAATGAACACAAAATTAACGGCAGCTCTGAAAGTCGTTCCAGCTGCAATTCAAATTATAGGTTTATATTAATGCTCTTGTTCTAATATCTAACACGTTATTGTTTCTGTAGTAACAACTCATTCACAGGGATCTAAAAGTAATAATGAACTGATCTTTTTTTTTTTTTTTTTTTTTTTTTAAACTTGTTGCTATTTAACCAAAAACAGTATGGGAAAAGTTTCTGTAAGGAGATGTTTGTTTAACATTTATGGAAGGACTCTCCTGTGTCAATAAGTTTTCCAGTGTAGAAGAGTGTTCAGCGCTTTCCAGTTTCTCAGTAATATATCGCTGCATTTTTGTGGTCTTATTTAACCATTATATTTTCTGATAACATCAGTGATAACAGGAGCTAACTTCTCTCACAGACATTCCATTAAACATTAAACATAGCTATAAATGGATAAAAAGTAAGATGTGGTGGTGTATAATTAATTAAAAAGTGTAATTGCTGTGATATAAGAGGAATGAAAGACTTGGGGACTTGCTGTTATAGGAAGATAATGCACTTTGGCACGGTAAGAGTAATGAAATAATATGTACATTGTGTATCTTTAGTATACGTTTTAGCTTTTGGAGATAGTAAATGAATAAATTGGGCCACTAAGTCTACACTATAAGCGGCTTTTATATTTTACTCATTGCTTCTTTTTTTTTTTATTGTACTAATAATCGCTGATTAACACAAAACTTATTTAAATGACTTTTCATTAATGTTCACTAACATTTGTATAAATCCAAAAAGTGTGTCCTCATTGACTGAAAGCAGAGGAGATGGTAACACAAAGAGGAGTCAGTGTCAGCTGTTAGTCATTTGGAAAGCATCTAACACTGTATTATGAGCATACATGTCTTGTTATTGTGAATTATGTGAAAGATGTGTGATTTGGTTCTAATTTTGTGGAAATTGTGGAAGTAAAAAAAAAAAAGAAAAAGTTTTATTAGTTGATAAAGTTGAGTGGATTTAGTGAACGCCGATTGTTGGACCCTACTGTATGAGTCCTTGTTTCAGAGGCTTTATTTTATCTGAGTTACGGATAATTAGAAGCTGAAAATTGTTCAGTTTTGTGTGTTTGATCAGAATGCGATTGGCTCTGACTCTCTTTTCCCCCCGAGCTCCTTCACCATCTTGAATTCATTTGCAGAAAGCCATGTAAACAAGCTCAAATTGGGCCGCTTTTGGACATGCAGCTGTGCCTTCATCCCTCCATCCCATATTCTTTCTTAACATCCCTCTTTCTTTCTTTCTTTTTTTTTTTCCGTAATCCATTAGAATTTCTCATTTCTTACCCTATTTATGTTGTACATTTCTGGTTTGAATTTTGCCCATCTGTCACAGTGGGCAAAATTTGGCCAGTGTAGTATGGATATTGTATAATATGGCATATATTTTAGGAATCAAATAGAGAATACTGTGTATGTGTACCTAAATATTAGGGACGTAACGGAATACAAGTACATTAATTCATTAATACATTTTTGTCTATTGTCAGTGGTTTGCTCCAGTACCCTGACCTAAACAGTGCTTCAAAATAAAACCATACTTTTACCATATTTCTGTACAAACTGAGCAGAAATTCAGAAAAGAAATGAAATCTCTGATGGGGTCTCCAAAAAAAAATAGAAACTTAATTAATTCTTAAAATATTAACGTGTACATTTGTTTTGCATGTTTTTCATCATTCTTCCGTGAACAAATTAAGCAGCTCTTCCTGGAAAGTTTACAGGCATTATAGTGAAATGCTGACTCCAGTTTGACTCACAGCAGCACTGGGTGTGTGTCCCAGCTTCATAGTAGACTCTGATAACGTGGCCAGCGAAATTTTCAGAACTTTCTGGAACAAACTCAAAACTAAAGCTACTGGCTAGTGTTGTCAACTATAAACAACAGTTCCCTGATTTGGGAAAGACGTCATTGTTTTGTGAGATAGTCAGCTTGCTTACTCAGTCACATTAGATAGACTCCAGGATTTTGCGATCGCAGAAATTGATGCAAAATCAAGCAAACTCCACAATATACTGAGGAGCTTTAAATTTTTTTCCAAATTACCACAGATTTTCCACAGATTTGAGCAAAGGCACGCCATGTGACATCATCACATCGCACGTACAGTCAAATCCCTCTTCGATTCACGGTTGTCAAACATGAGTCCAGCTAAAACGTCTCATTTAGCAACAAACGCCACTGTGAAAGACCGTGCAAAACGATTTCGTGTATTTGCAATTTCGCCAATTCAAGTAGTTTTCCGCAAAAAACATTACACAAAAGCTGCATCACAGATTTAGAAAAAAAAGCCGCAGCAAAATCAAGCATTTTTGTCCGCAACAATTACTTAAAAACTCCATGAAATCCTGTACGAAATGGATAGAAATCTCACCAGAAAGTTCCACAGGAGTGATGTAGTAGAAGCTGAGGAACTGCACAAGTTCAGGATTTGAGTAAAGTTATGTTTTGCATATTTCTGTTTGTTGTTCTAATTTGTGAATGCCTTTCTGGTGTTTCCGTAGGCATAAAAACCCTTACTGTCTAGGCCA
The DNA here is from genome assembly GCA_023630585.1 of Cranoglanis bouderius. Lineage (NCBI taxonomy): Eukaryota > Metazoa > Chordata > Actinopteri > Siluriformes > Cranoglanididae > Cranoglanis > Cranoglanis bouderius. Next base: position 3,379,502 of record CM042541.1, read on the forward strand.
CGCCCCTTTTCTATTTGGCGCCGAATACAGATGCAGATATTTTGAACGTGATCCAGATACAGACAGTGGCATTATACAGACTTCTAAAAGTGTCCATACATAGGGGACCATGTACACCAGCACCACGGAGGTTGGGCCTTCGTCGGTGGATGTCCGTGGACGTTCACTTCTCGGTTGGTCCGCAACACTTCCAGTCTTTTTTGAATTTGTTAATAAGTTCGGCAGCGGTGTCATGTATGATGTGCTTGCCGTGTTTCCTGTTAAAGTCCATCACAACCTTGCAACAGCTTCCCGATCCAGCCATGAGAATGATTGCAATAGGTTATTTTGTCAGAGGTGTTCTTAAAGGCTATATGAAAAATTATATATATATATCTATATACATTTTAATAAAAAGTGTTCATTTCCCCTATGTGTGAAGACTTTTGGGACACCCTGTAGTATTGTATTAATACTTACTATATATTCTAGTATGATATCACCGCTGAAATAAAAGTGT